>JAIPRL010008147.1:0-21105 GCA_025469235.1 Pemphigus obesinymphae | reverse complement strand
TGAAAATATGTAACCTAACAATGATGTAAAAAAAAAATGTTGGATTTTTCTACTCATTCATGTTCTATAATAATCTAAAATGTTTTTTAAAATGTCCCCTGGTTAAGAAACTTTGGATAGGGGGTGTGTGGGACGAAGTTCTCCACGGCTTACTTTTTCTCTAATATGTTCCGGAACGCTGATTTTTGAACTAAGCTCAGAGTCCGTCCTTATTTTTTTCCCCAATTCAACCACTGGTCATTATTCGTGGTCACGTATCCACATGCTTTGCTATGACTATTGAAGTAGCTAATTATAATCTGTTTATTCTGGTAATCAAAATTCTTACGTTTAATGAATTGAAAGGGGATACCTGGAGGCATATAAATTGTTGTGTTTCTATACATTAACAACTATATTGTTAGCATTTTTATATCATTGTGGTCAATGTAATCCATTGAGAGGATTTTTAGGTTTCATCTGACAATAATTGCATTACCATATTTATTATGGTAATTATCCCTAGGACTAGTCTCACGTACTTGATCTTTGGGTGGATACTATTTTTATCCCGATCAATTTCTTGGACGACGTCGTATTTGTTCTGCACACAAATTTTGTTTAGTATTTCGATTTTATTTGTTTAAAATCCCTTAATGTTGATTGAAATCCCCTTGAAAGTCTTGGAGTAAAACGGTAGATTTCTTCCACGCAGTGTGTCCCAGCAATGTTTATCATTTAAAGATCTATCATAGAGCACCCAGAGGACCTTTTAGCTCTAAGCTTATAAGGTACAAAATAAATTCTTCGTATCACAAACGACCATCGTTTGTTTTCTTAACTACCTATTTTATATCGTATATATATAAAACTTGAATTTCCTAAGATAAACATTATTAATAATATTATCATATTTAAAATATAGTGTTTAAAATACTTTTTGATTCAAATATATTTGAACCAAAAAAAAATAAAATTATAATTACAAATTTATTTATAGTAAACTTAAACAGCAAACACTAGTAATTTGTATTAATATAGCAAGATTTTTTAAATAGTTATGTTAATGCAACTCGGAATTCTGGGATAGTTTATACATACTGAGACAACTTGTTTGCTGGCTCAGTAGGAAAAAGTACAAAATCTCATTTTTTTCAAAATGCCCCTTTTACATAATAAATAAAAGGTCTCAAAAAATAAAGGAGCATTTCTGTATCGAAAAATTAAGTTCCTAAGTTAATTATTGGGTGAATTACACAAAATTTAAAAGTTCTATCCATCAAAAATCCAATAAATGGTAAATTTTTTTTGCATTAGATATAAACCCAAACGATATATAAAGTGTTGTTAAAATGGAAAAGTTCTGTTCGATAAAATGAATATATGTGGGCATATTACAATGCTACATCTAGTTTATGCATTACCAATAAAAAAGTTCTAACTAATATTTAATATAAATTTATTAATGATATTGAGTGGAGAGAGGAATTCTTTATGAAAAACTTTTTGACATGGAATGCTTGAACCGACCAGTAAATATGTACCTATATTCTGAAGTAATTTATTTTAAATTACTATAAATTAAATTCGGTTGACTATAAAACATAGTTGAAATATCAAAACAATAGTTAAAACACCAAATCAAATCTATTTAGAGTTACTATAATACTAATTCGAATAACTATAAAACATAATTAATCTTTAATTATAAAAATCTAGTTGTTTTAACTCAATGTTTTATGACCAAATTTAACTAGAAAATATAGTTAGAATAACTATAAGTAATATATTACCTAATATAATATAAGTATTATATTATGAATATAATATATTATTAAGTATTATATTTTATTATATTACATTTGGTTTAACAACATTTTTTTTTGCCATTTTCTTACAAATTTATCGGAAAATTTGTAAAAATTACTTCCCTAAGGTACCTTTCAGTTCCAATTTTCTAGTAGAAAACTAATATACGTGCACCTATTATATCAAGTTTTCTGGTCAAATAATTATTTAAAATAAATGAAAAAATGAAAATAATCAGAATATAAAAATGATTCTGACATAGGAGTTGGGACTACTTATAAATTATTTATAAAATAAAAGGTATTTAAACATTTTTCAATATTTCAACTTTCTGTTCAAAATAAATTATGTTTAATAAAACACAAAATCCCTTGAAAAACTAGTGTGAAACATCTCATTTGATATTAGTATTTAAATACATATTTTATAATAAATTTAATGTATATTTAATATATTTTTTAATTTACATGTATATTTATAAATACTTTATTAAAATATATCAATATATATATATAGGCAGACATTTTTATCATTTTTAAAAATATTATAGATTCAACAATTTTTTGAGAAGTTCCCAATATTTTGCAACACGCCGAATGTGCATAGAAAAATGTTTGCATGTATACAATTTTAAAATAGATTTACATAGGTATCAAGTAGATATAGGTATCATAATATATTCGTGACATTGTCATTTAGGTAACGTGCAAAATTAATTTTGAATATAATTAAAACCTTTCTATAGACACGCTAAATATGTCGAATGGGTATAAAATGCGACAAAGCCGTATAATATAATAACAGCAAAACGCAAAAATATCACGGACCACATGCATATTCATCGTACTGTAACCACCTAAAACAAGAACGTTAATTTCATGCCTAGGCAAATAGTCAAATACCAAATTTCCGTTTTTGATTTTCACAAAGAAAAACCTAAAATTGTAATGTTCGTGAAATATTTAGGTTGCATTTATAACATATTATAAAGTTCAAGGTCAGCGCAGTATTTAAAAAAAAATAAATATACTGCGTATGATACACATGTTTATGTTTTATATGACCATAATACATTATACATCATACTACCGAGGACATTATTTTAATTTTCCTTGATCCCGACTGAATAAATATTATTCGTCCGAACAAAGCAAAAACAACAAAATAAAAAAACCAAAAAAATTAAAAGAATAAAATGTTGCGCTTATCATTCAAAATAATATAATTACGGATATAGCGTGAAATGCGATGAATTCGAAAAAAAAAATTAATGAAAATTTATTAAAAAACGATGATAAGATAAAAGTGAATTTTGATCTTGACAATGGAATGTCTCGGACACAAAGAATCGATTGTGTTCCGGTCAAAGTATAGCGACACACAAGCGCAATCTTACTGCAGTAGCTTACTTGCCGAGACAATACTTTTATACGCTTTTTAAGACGCTGTTGCCGGTTTAAATTAATCATAATTTGGCTTGGTGTCAACTAAACGTTTCAGTGTTACAGCATCAAACAATCGTGTTCTATGCAAGACGATTTGTGTGATCAGAGTGAGAAAAACGTAATAACTATATATTATGAATGCCAAATTTAGCTAAACGACTCTGTGCGCGTGCGATCGGACCGCTGTCAGTGTATTCACAAATGCCCGAAGGTCTTAAGATCGCAATATTTTGGACGAAACGCGAATATTTTGAAAACTCACACGTATAGCTGATCAATGGTCGTCGGTATATCGTTAAAATTTCGAGATTTTCATCGTTTATATATGTTAAATATTATATTTTACAAACAAAAGGTTTTGTAAATTGATAATGATATGATTTTGTGAATTGGTTTTTCAATAAAAAAATTTTACTTTCCAACTATCAACGCATCGACATTAATTGACGGGCTACACCTGAAGAGTGCCGTCATTTATCCTATACAAACGAAGTATGTACATTATTTTAAAATAATTATCTTAAGCGTAAAAATGAGTGTATAATACCTATGATGAGATTTTTTTTATGATTATATACACTATTTCGGGTAGAAGCGGTGAAAGACTTTTCACTCAAAGAATTTTCTCAAAGTAAATTGCATCTAGGTGTTTTTTTTTAGTTTCCTTGTTCTCAAGAACAAAAGTAAGAAAAAAAATCGATTTCAAAAATACCGAAAAATAATTGTGACGGAAATTTGTAATTTAAATCAAAAAATATACCATACCTATTTCTTAATTATAACAATAGATATAACGCTTTTGTTATACCTATTATCTACCTACATATCATTGTAGAGTACATTACTACAAATATACGTATAATATATGTATTACAAATATATTTGAATTACTTTTAGAAAAATGTATTTGAAATATGGTTTTTTCATGTTTTTATGTTCTTAAATACGAAAAATTCAAATTGAAAATATTGGCTTTAATATATTTTTCTATATTGTTGTGTATACCATAAACGTACAGATATTCATTTGCATTTAAGTAACTGCGATTGTAACGTTTTGCTATAAAATACCACTGTAACTCACCTGTTCACCCATATCACATTGAGGATTGATAAACTATTTTCTAACCGACTATTATGGGTCGTACATACAGTACGTACATTGAGATACAAAACTTACTAATAAGTGGTAATACTTCAAAAATTTGCATTTAAGCTGGTTATTTCGCCTATGTAACAACATGATTAACACCTATACTATAAACAATAACATAATTAAACAGTCACATGACATACAGTTTATACAATTAAAATAATAAATATAGTAAATCAATTAGTAGTTTTTGGAAAGTGTGGAAATAGGAAATTATTATTTTATTTATTTGCGAACCTAAATGTACCTCTTATACATTGCAATTCATTTTCCCGCTTTTTATAATTTGCAACAATTTTGAAAACATATTCTGAAAAATTGGTCTTAAAATAAATAAATATACATTCAATATAAAATACGAGTAATTCCCTCACTCCGTTCAGAATCTAAAACGTATATTTTCTACGATTTCGACTTAATTAACACGGAAATTAAATATATTAAGATCATAGAAATACAATTAATATTTTAATTAAAATTTAAAACTTAAAGACATTTTTTGAATATTGTATTCTACCAATATGAATGTAGAGTACAAACACTATAAAAATTGCAAGTTTGTACATACCATTTAACATATAATATCAAAATTACAAGAAAATAATTCGTTTTAGTTTTTCTTAAAAAAAAAAATATATATATATATATATTTTTAAAACTTCAAAAATTACCTTTTCAAAATATTATTCTAATTGGGTTCTATTTATGATTTTAGAGCCCCTTGACACATTTTATTAAATTACCTTATTATTTTTCTCCCTCATCAACTCTATTTTTCCGTAGTATTTATTTATTAATACCTATATGTTTACTATTTCCAACAAGACCTTTTTTTTTAGATATTTAGCTGCTCTTCCTAGGAAAATATACTCCCTAATAACGAACACCCTTGTACCACCCTCTTCCCACTCATAAATACGGTCCAGCAAACCGATCATATTTGCTATCGTAAAATGGATACAAATTAACAGATTTAATTCAAGTCCTTCTGGTTGACAAATGATTTTTCAGAAAATAAAAATCATTGTGTAAAACCAATAGTTCTATGGTACTACGTTCAAAACGAAAATACAAAATAATTTATTCGTTAAATACGATGATTAATTATTTTACCAAGCATTTCATAACTTTAATATTAAAATATTTTTAAGAATTAAACTGCATTGTGATTATATATTTATCTAATTCCGAATGATACATTTGACTTTATTGATATTAACCCAATAACAAAAAAACTTAAATCGATAAAATATCGAAATCTATGGGTGTATAAAATTATAAAGGGTATTTGGCGTGTATTTAACACGAATATAATAAAAATAGGTACAAAAACAGTTGAGGTTAGACATTTTTAATTTATCTCATGAATCATGTCTAAGTATTTGTATTTAAAATAAGATGTGATTTTATTTAAAATTTCGAAAAAATAGACTGTTAAATTATGTTTATTTAAAAAATGTATATTCTTCTCATACATATTAAGTAGGTATAGGTAGATATAGTATATATCATTATTTTAAAAATTTAAAGTAAATATTCTACTAAGCACGTTCATTATGCAAATATATGTCTATTTTATGAATCATACTGTTATGTTCTAAATAATATGTGTAATAAGAAACTAGATTAAGAAGTTAATAAAGAATAATAAGTTGAGCAGAACTAATTCAAAATTCTTTAGTTTAAAGTTAATAGTTTACAAAAAATAAATTATATAAAATAGTGATAATTAATACATATTTACTTAATTATAGTGATAATTATTGAATGAATACAAAGATAAGAAAATATATTAACTCAAGTCTTGACTCAGTTAATGTTTATTATTTTTATTTAAAATAATACATATTTCTTCATTTTATTTTCATAAACATTAGGAGCCTATATGCATTTATTAATTTAGGTGATTAATTATTATACGTATATAAATTTTGATTAAAAATATTTAGGTATAAGGAGAATCGTTCGCCTTCAATGTGTTAATTATAGTATAATTATTATTATGATAATCAACTGTGAAAAAAATATTTATTAAAATTAAAATGTTAATTTTATATATATATAACACGTATACGTATTCACATTAATTTATAGTAAATTGACAAAATAAATTACTGATTATAAAGTTGATAAAATTAACTTTTTAATAAGTTTATAGGCACTTTTGATAAAAAAATATAATTTAAATCTTTCGGGCAACATTTTTATTATATAAAATTATTCAACCAACATAAGAATACTAACAATCTATATAGGTAAGTCAATTTATAATGTAACGATAAGTAATACAAACAATAAATTGTAAATCGTCTTTGTGATAATTATGTCAAAATATCCACTTAGAGATTTTCAATTATTTAAATATTATAATAACTGCATTATAGTTATAATAAAAACAACGTAGTTGAAATCCAATATGTAAACACATAAGTATTGTTTTCGTAAAAATCAGTTATTACATACCTACGTATACAATATTTATGTTGAAATCAATTTCGCAACAATTTTGAACAAATTACTGTTAAGGGGAAAATTAAGATTTGATCCAAATAATTTATTGTTATTATAATGAATTATAAATTTCATAGATTTATGATGTATGTATTATATACATATTTTATATTTTTATATCCACACATATCAATTTCCATTCTCTTATAAAGCATCAAAAATAAGATATTTTGTAGTATTTAATACATTATCTACAGTATCTATTTAAATACTATTTTTTCTAATGAAATTATATACTGCGTGTTCGAAATAAATGTTTAAAGTTTTTTAAGTATTTCTTAAAAAAAAAATTAGGTACTTTTTGTAAAAGTTTTGTTTTTTAAAAACATTTTGTACTAGGTACACGCAAAAAAAATATTCTTCCTTTTCTTAAGCACAAACATTAATCAAAAATGATCACACCCCCTCAAATATATTTCTTAATAATATTTAATTATTTTTGTATACACTAAACTAGTCATACCAATAATCCAGTAATGACACAAACCTTTATTATACCATATTTATGAAAATAGGAATATTTAAATTATACTCATATAAGCATGTAATAATAATTTAATACAAAGTTAAGTTCGATATTTATAAACGTTTCAGTAAGTATAATTTGAACAATTATTTAATGTATGCTAATACATTGCATAGTAAAGTTAAATTCGAAAGAAAATTTCCACCCGTCAGTAAAAAAAATTAATGTGTTCACTTGAGTCGTGGCAAGCATCCCAGACCGTCTATTACCATTTACCAACTTCCCAAGAGGTGCCTTCTCGTATAAATTATTTTGGAACAAATTTAAATTCCGGCAACGGGATTTACACTTTTGACCATCACTAATCATGAAATATTTAAAAAATGATAACATTGAATAAAACATTATTTTTAAAGGTTTTATTTTATTAGTATATTTTAGGCATAAAACAAGAAAAAAAAGGTTTAGTTGAACATTAACTTTTAAACATTAAATAATTTATAATAATTTAATGTTTATTAAACTATAATTCTTATATATTTAACTAAAAATGTATTCAAATACATTTATAGTTAGAAAGTTTAAGTATAAGACGATTGACAAAGTTCTTTAATATTACTAGTTGAAGAAAAAAAACCAGAAGCATAAAGGAAGAACTGTGTAATAATACTAAATAATATTTAAGGGTAAAAAAAATGTACAGGAATAATTATAGATAATTATAGAGAAATAAAACTTAGTAGTCACAGTATAATTCGGTAAAATATAATAGATAAAAGAGTAAGGAGTAAGACATTTGTTACAAGAAATCAATTTTGGTTTTTGTCTAGTAGGGCAACAGTACAACCAACATTGTATATGTAGTAAATAAGTATAGAAATAAAAGAGAAAGTTGCATATGGTTTTTATTGATCTAGATAAGGCGTATAATAGAGTTCCTAGAGAGATCTATAAGTCAACTTTAATGAAGAAAGGATTACCAAAGATGTATGTTAATTTAATTGAGAACATGAATGAAGGAACGAGTACAAAAGTGAGGAGTGTATATGGAGAAACTGAGGATTTTAGTGTCAGATAAGGAGTACACGAGGGTTTGATTTTGATTCCTTACTTATTTTTCTTGGTTATGGATAAAATTTTAAAAAATACACAAAGTAAGGTATCACAGTGCATGCTATTTTCAGATGATATAATGCTAGTAGGAAAGAGTCTTGAGGAAATTAATAGTATACTTAAAGAGTGGAGGAAAATTTTTGAGAATAAAGAATTAAGTATTGTTAGAGATAAAACACTATAGGTACATTGCAAAGATTTTGGAGAAAGGGAACACCGAGTGAATTGGGAAAGGCAAGTAAAGTGAAGTGAAGTTGAGTATAGATGAAGTGGGTGGGATTGAGAGGTGGTTGTTTCAAGGAAGATATAAGAAGATATAAAATATAGGATTAAGTGTAGGTAGAACTAAAAACGAACTATCAAAAATTTTGTATGACAAAAGAATCCCAATTAGGTTAAAAAGTAAATTTTATAAGACAGTGGCTAGGCTTGTAATGATGGATGGATCAAAATATTAAGCAGTAGATAGGAAGATAGAACAGAGGTTGAGTATAGCAAAGATGAGCATTTCAAAGCGATTGAGTGGAGTGGCTAGAGAAAATAAAATAAGAAATAAGTATATAAAAAGTAGAATGGGTGGCTTCAAATAAAAAAAAAAAAACCAAGAAAAAATGAAAAAAAATAGATTGATATGGATTGGGTATTTTAAGGAGAGAAAAAACATAGACAGTAAGATTAGTAAAAGCAATATATTTTGACAAAAAGAATGAAAGAGGAAAATTGAAAAATATATGAAAAGGGATATTATAGAAAGTGATATACCTATGATCGGCATGTGTAAATAATATAATGCAGGAGATCAAGCTAAGTAGAAATGGAGGACTAAATTGGCAGACCATAAATAATGGGAAAAAAAGAACTTTAAATTTATTAAAATTTTGCATTGAATGTTTATGTAACAATATTCAACTTTTAATGTTATTTAATTATTTATACGAAGAAAAACTCCATTTACAAATTATAAATTTACAATAAAATTAGCAGTTTAACATATAACAACAATTTATCTGAAAATGATATAATATATAAAAAATGGCTTGAACATATATTGTAAGTATAATTACTAATATTAACCAAACTATGTAATATAATATAAATCTTATATAATTAAATAGCATACACAAGTAACATATTTATAAATAAGATTTTAAGCTATACATTGAAAGTGGTTTTAATACGATTTTAAAAAGTGGTTATATTTGGAGTTTGAGAATACAACATTTTTTCTGAGAATTCAAGGACAACTTAGCCGTATTTTCCTTTCTTCCAAATTTTAATGTTAACATTTTTCTATTATTTTTTATTTATTTTTTTTTGTAAGAATTTTATAACAAATTAACAAAAATTCTAAATTTCTAGTCTATAAAATCAAGTAAGTATATCTAATATATAAATATAATAGAGAAATTACATGAAATATCCTATCGATTACACTTATACCCATAAATAAATGTTCAATTATTTATAGAATTCATACGTTGTAAGAATATTTTAATGTATAGGTATTTTTATCTTATATTTAAAAAATTTAAATACCCATTTACACCCATAATAAAAATAACTTGTTTCAAATACTTTTTCACAAACATTCAAATTATATGCCTATTACAAAATACTTGTTTATATAACATGTTTTTTAATATATGATATTTAAAATAATATTTTAATTCATCTACCTAGACATTTTTTTTTTTTTAAAAAGCCTTTAGTGTTTTGGCTCTTATATGAAGTTTAAAATCATTATATTCTCATTTTCTCCATCCGACTATTACAATTCATTGTCATTATTACTATTGGTTAGGTATAGAAACCTGTAAATCTAATATGGTGGAACTTGTTTATTTTTGTATTATATTTATAAACAATACATTTTACAGATTTAATTTTATTAAGGGGGTAGGTATATTTTTTAATGGTGAAATATTTACTCTTGACTACTTTAGGCTTAAATAAATTATTATATTTTTAAATTTGTCATTAAATTTCCTAAGGAGCTCATAAAAAACTCTGACTTTAAATAAACAGTCTATATATATATATTATATATATATCTAATCTAACAAGTAGTTTGTTTATAAAAAAGGTGACATTAAAAATGTATTCTTCCGTGAATATTACGAATTTTAATCGTTGTAAGTATTTGATATATTTATACCTACTTTTTAAAATGGAATTGTCGGAATTATTCGAATTGTACATAATTGATTCACACTCATTTTTAATTTATAATCGTTTCTAAATTAGATAGTCAATTAATATATACATAGACTAATTAATGTTTTATTAAATTAAATTATTAGTTTTTACAGTGAAATACACACTGACAATAATCGATTATTTTTACATAATATACTAATTTTTATTATTTTCAATTTTTTATACATGGTTAATACAACATTATGGTTAATCCTATTATTATAAACCAAAAGATGATATTTTAGATTAATAGTGAATTGAGTAATGTATTTATTAATAAATTTTTATATACCTGTACCCGAAATATCTAGTATAGAATAAGAATGCTCAAAAGTTCCTTGTGTATAATTTTTTGGTAGCAAATTAGATCTAGACTCTAGAGTGTATAGTTTATAGTTTATGCTCTAGAGTTTTTGAGTATCTTTACTCATGTTTCCAATAGTTTATTCAAGTATGAGAAACTATCGAAAAATTACGTAAAATCCGGAAAAACTGCAAGAATTCACAAAAATCGATAATAGTTATATTCTCTTGATTCGAAAATTAATAGATCTAGACAATTAATATTAATACAAAAAATATATTTTTAGTACATATTGATTTAATATAAATATTTTTTTATCATTTTGGATTATTTATAGCAATTATGCGTTTTAATATTTTGTAACCCAAGCTCAGTCATATAGAGACAAGACACCACCTGAAACTATGGGACTACATAACTGCTCATTAAACTATTGCCATTGAACTTGGAATTTATTTAAAATATTTTGTAAATATTCTTTTATCGGTAACATTAAATACATTTCTGATTTTACTATTTTCCTCTCTTACATAATCCCCGAAAGTTTTCCCTTTTTAAGAAATATTTATAAATATTTAAGGTAAATATTTTAGTTTAATACTTGAAATTTGTAAACAATATTGAAAAAACTATTCCTCGATCACGGTTAAAAATCTTTTAAAAAACGTTTTTAAAACCTGTAATAATTTGAAATCTACGCATCACCTAATTTCTCTTTAAAATATTGCTATATACCGTATTGTTTTAATATTTTATTATAGGCGAAATTCAGAACATTGCTTTAAAATTTAAAATTATAACAATACTATCCTGTCTGAGGATCGATGGATCAGCATCTATAATATTTGTATCTGGACGACTTATTTTAAATTACTTTTGTTTAAATGTACCTATTTAAATATTTTGAAGTGTTAGATTTTAGACATAACAAATAGTATATTAATAGTACACTACCAATATAACAGGTATTGTACATGTGCATACAATTTACCATAATTAATTACGATAAACAATATTTTAATTGTGAATTATCAATAAAAAAAACTGCGAATAAAAGTATACTTTAATCGTTTCACTACTCAAAGATTGTAAATTCTCACTTCTATTTATTAATTTTTTTTTTTTTATCAAAATAAATATTAAATTATGAAAAATATTTGTACAGTTGTTTACGCTTTGTATTAATTATTACATTTACCTATCTACTATAAAACAATGGTTATTGACATTGTAATAAATATAATAATAATATTAACAATTATAAGTATCTTTGCCAATTCCATATAGAATTATTGTGATCATTATATACTTTTTACGATGTGCAATACCTGTAGCGTTGACATATTCATTTAAGACTTCAGCGAGGTCGTGTAAATTATATAAAATATAAAATACATGACCAATCAATTGTATCTCCTATATTTCTACCGTAGAGAATCGTTGAACATGAATTATTTTTCTCAAAAAATTAATGGGAAAATAAATTATGGATTCCAATGATGAAATTAACAATTCGTTCAAAATTTTCCGAATATGTTATTAAATATTATTAAATATTAATGTAATAATATATTAAACCTATATAATAAAGATTTTTATGTGAATAAACTATAACAGAAGCGTTAAAAACATACAATTATAAATATACATAGATCAAACAAAAGTGATTTTATAACCAAAGAGGAGTATTGATAAAACAAATAAAATAACTAAATAAATACATATTTTTATCTTTACGAATATAATCTAATTTAGAACTAAAAAATTTGCCTATTCGGCTACATCCGAATTGCATGTGGCATAAAAAAAAAAAACAGGTAATGTCTGAATTGCACATAACGTTTAAAACTGGTCTGTTCAAATTGCATACAGAATTTAAAATGGATCTATCCCAATTGCATGCAGAGTTTAAAATTGGTTTGACCGTAATATAATAAGTTCGATCAATTGAAAACAGCAAAAAATTTCTAGATTTGAGTACGTTAAGGAGACAGTGATTACTGTTATACCAAAAACTAAATATTAAATATAAAATATTTAAAAGCGGACTTATTACGTAAATGTGATTTTATGTAACTGTAATAATTACATTAATTATTATAAATGTAATTTTTGTAATATGACGTAATTTAAACATTTTAATATTAAAATTTTAAAATTTAACTGTTTTAACCACATCAAAAATTATTTTTTACTAACAATCCTATGTCTATTCAAACTCTTTCAAGGCATGCCATGCAATTCGGACATTTTTGGGTTTTCACATACAATTTGGATGTTCCGATGTATTTAATTGTAGATCTCCGAACTCCAATATAAATATAATTTTAACCCAAGGGAGAATTAAATCTCATTATTCCCCGTAAATTTGCCTTTCGTAGCAATATTATAGCAATATTAAGCAATATTATATATTTGGGTCTTGTAATGTCAGTGTATAAAAATAAAGATTTTAGGGAGAAAAAGAAGAATGAAAATACACATTTTGGGAAATTTTCAAAAAATTATCATTTTTGGTATTTTACTTAACCCAATTTATATATATATTTTTAATAACAGTCATTTTTAATCTAGATTTTCATTTTATTTTTATTTTTATTTAACCATATTTTGAAGCTTAAGAACCTAAAAAACCACAAACAACCACATACAATCATACAACCATCATACAATCCATTTATGACCTAAATTTTAAAAATACCCCATTTTTTATAAAATATTTATTTATTTATTATAAAGTAGGTATATTATATTATAAAAAAATTATCATGACCCAGTCTATTTAATTTCGGAAGTACATTTTTTTTTTTTTTTTTGCAAATATTTTTAGAAATTATTTATAGTTTCAAGAATATAGGTTGGCTCGTAATAAAAAATCGTCAATTTAAAATATGTATTTTATCCCTTAATTTAAATTTTATTAAATTTTAATATATTTACCTAGTGATGTAAATTTTCAAAGATGTCCTAAAATGATTTAATATCATTAAATGCATTATAACATTCACAATTATTAAACACATTAATTTAACAAGTAATAATATGATCTTAGTATAGATAAAAATGCTTTTAAATTTTAAAATACCAAAAAATGCATAAACAAGTATGGAAAGCCCACTCTCCAAACGTGTTGAATTCTCAGTTAAAAACTACTTAAAAAATCTAAAAATTACCTCTATAAAATACTGACGAGAATAAATTTCCTACAAAAAAAAGCTCTCTACCATAAAACTCTTACATTACACCTTCTATCCAAAAAAGTGTGCATATCATACATAAAAAAAATACAACTTGATGTAACAAACAACGATAATGAAATAAACAATGAAAACTACATCTTTTACTTGAGTAAAATAGATATAGTAAAAATGAATAGTTAAAAACAATAATAACTTTTAACAATAATAGCTTAACTTAAGTTATTTGCCTATTTATAAGTGAATTTTTAACACTCAGTCACTTTTTTAACCCAAAATTAAATAGTAACTTCGTAAAAGTAACTCGGTTATTATTTATTTTTAACTTACCTACTCCACTAAAAATAGTATTAAAATAATTAGAAACTTATCCAGCTTTGTGCATAAATTATCAAAATCCTATATCTAGTACCTTATATCATGTAACTTCTAATGTACTGTCATTTTAAATATTCATAAAACAAACTTTCGGCTCTTCGTATATTTATGACTACTAGTATTTTTCACTTATTTTAAAATGATTAGTTAATTAGTATAATTATGTTAAATGTTAATTATCCATTAAAATCTTGAACATCGAAATACCTATATCAATATACAAGTAGGTACTTTTTCTACCTCCGTAAAAAAAATAACAAAAATATGTTCATATTTTTTGAGCTATACATTTTATAATAATATTTATTTTTATTTAAACAGTAATGAGTATAAAAAATGTTTTTATCGGTACTATTCGAAATTCGAAATATTTCCTCCCTAAAGTGCCTTCATGATTAAAGTTGTTACCAGAAAAGGTAGTCACATGTACCAATTTAATCAAGTCCTCTGTTCGAAAAGTTGTTCATAGAAAAACAAAATGATAAAAATCATTGTAAAATCACCAACTCCCTCGCTCCATTCAGAATCTAACATTAAGAAGCACAATATGGACATAATTTAAAATCTTGGACAGTGGGTTTATACGTTGAAATATACGTATATCAAATTTATATAACATTACAATATATCTTCTGAACTATATGACTTTATATATTTCTTTTAATAGAATTATCAAGTAGAGTTTTTTATATTGTTTTAATAGGTACTTTTAATTTTAATTTTTTATCGTTAATTAATATGGTTGATTGATTTATTTAATTAAAAAAGTATTAAGTACTTATTACTGTAAATTGATAGAGTTCATTGGAATTTAGGTTCGCCCAATAATTTTTTTTAATGTACCTACTTATAAAAGCGTATAAAGAATTCGCAATTCATATACTATAATATAGGTGTGTCCACTCAATTTAGTTAAATACACTCCACATAAAAACGTGGAGTGTATAAAGATAAAATTTGAATGAGTCTGTTATACTCAAAATATATTATACCACTGAATATATACATATTTTCCAAAATCATCCTCATTGCTCCAAAATGTCAAACAATTTTGTCTTTATCAAGCTCCCAAAGTTAATTTATCAGTATTCATATGTGTACGTTACTATAATTACAATAGAAAATAATTAGGATGTTTATGCATGAATAAATATGTATATACTTATGTACGAAAAAATATGAATTAAAATTAAAGAAATATGGATACAAACTATGCAATGATTATAGAAATAAAATTATTTATAAATAGTATTTAAAAATTTTAACTAAGAGAGTAACATTTGATCATCGATAATAATTTGTTTTAAATTGTCCACGGTGTACGTACAATCTGCATCTATTTGGTGCGGATAAATTCTTAAATGTATTAGAAAAACTCTCAATCTAAAAAAAACTTATTTACGTAAATAAAAAAATAATGTACCTTGAAAAACTTTTTTCCACGTCAACTTGAAAAACACCAAGTTTTAGATTTGATACATTGCTTATTTTTTATTTTTTATTTTTTTTTTGAGAGGGGAAGAGGTTTAAAATTTTTATAATAATAATAATCGGTTATAATACTTATAAGCATTATTAACTCATATTATTACAACTACAAATATATAACTGTCAAGAGAGAAACCCGAACCCCTACCCCCCCCCCTCACAAATTCGTCACTAAACTCCAGTGGCTTGGTTAATTTCATCGGTTGTGTTATTGACTATTGATGTTGCTTCTAACAAAAATATTGCCAATAATTCAAGTCATGTTGTATTAGGTGATATCCATAGTTAGATTGAATGAACCATTGAACCTATACTACATTTGCTTCTATAGATGTAGTATATAATATGTAATATATGAAAACTGTATGAAATTTTTTTATAACAACCGAATCAGTAGTACATATACTCCATATACCAATATGAAAATAAACAAGAATCTTAATTCTAATAATAATATGCTATACATTATTCTGTTTATATTTTCATGTATTTAAAATATTTTAAATGAAAATAGATTT
This sequence comes from Pemphigus obesinymphae, assembly GCA_025469235.1. Lineage (NCBI taxonomy): Eukaryota > Metazoa > Arthropoda > Insecta > Hemiptera > Aphididae > Pemphigus > Pemphigus obesinymphae. The sequence continues at coordinate 4,549 of JAIPRL010008147.1, read as the reverse complement.
TATGTTGAAACACGATTATGGCCAAACAAAAATACCAAAATTTTCATATTATAGAAAACCACGTGCATTTTGCTGCCCCTCCTTTTGAACTTTTAGATTCTGACAGTGCACGTTTTTAGTTTTAATTTGTTTTATAATTTTCAGAATTTGTTTGACATATAAAAGTGTCCTATCCTTCTAGATAATACTGAAAATTGTATTTAAGGGTGCGAAATGCACGATCGAAAAACAATAATGTATACGACATATAGGTATATGTAGGTGTTTGTAAAAATGTCGCATCCATTAAATCATTCATTAGTTTTAATAAGCAGTTATTATACAATTTGTTTTATTGTTCCAATTTTTGTCGATTATAAAATAAAACGTGATGCAGTTATTTTAAACTATTTTCCAAAATATAATATGTTTTATATTAAAAAAAAAGCCTTGATTTTTTCATACTCTTTTTTACTTTATAAATTGTCCTCTGTAATTATTCATCATATAACTAGAGGGTAATTAATTTTTATTATATTTTATGTGCTCAAATTACAGTTATTACACAAATAATAAACGATTATGACTTGTTTTTTTTTATTACAAATAAAATAATATTGCAATACTTAATGGTCGTATAAATACGGTACCTACGCGTATCGGTAAAAAATATTTAATTTTTAAATTATATCTACTAAATACGCGTTTATCTCCATTTATGTTCGCCGAATTAGATAAAGAAATGCACATTGAATATTGCAACTCGATTGATGTGTTCATATTTTATATTCATTTGATTATTTCATACGAATTCAAAACCTCACTATTTTACTATCATTATTTTTAGATTAGGACGTACCTGTATGTATTAGTTTTTATTATACTTTTATATTTGATTAAAAAACGTTTTCTAAAAAATTATAATATTACATCCAATAATTATAGTATTACGCGTCCATTAAATTGTCATATATTACTAATACAATACATTTTGCACAAAAACTTTAAATTGCTATAGTTGAATATAGTTGGAATAATGTTCGATTATTCTTGTATTAAATTATGATAACTTAAAACCTAAGACTAATCCTTATATTCCAAAATGTAAAATTGCTATAAATAGCCTTTAATTGGGAAAACATTTTCAAATAACGTTTAAGTTCATTTTTTATTTATTTACATATTTTACGACATTTTTAGTCATTTGTATCATTATTTAAGAAATTTCGAACAAATGAAATGTTGAATAAATCAAGTTTTCCGGTACCTTCTGTTTTTACGTAACTTTTCAGTAGTATTATAATATATTCGATGAATATAAAATTATGATATTATAATATGATAATATATTATTCTTCTACACCATATAGTCAATGAATTTTCATAAATTATTACACGAACGTTAAAATAACAACATTTTATAATGCATATTTTTGTATATTTCATTTTATTAGCTCTTTGTGTATTATGGAACCTTAACTTGTTACATAACAACCCAAAACTTACTACGGAGAGCTGGCTGTCCTTCCCAATGGACTCCTTCGAGTTCCACCCTAATATTCCCGTCCACCCTGTCGTAGAGGGTAACGTTTTATTTAAAAAAAATTAAGTGTTATTTAAGTTTTTCCAACCAATTTTTATTATATTTATGTTTTAAAGTGGTAATTTTGTTCAAATTTTGACATTTTTGATCTTGAATGTAACGTTGCTCTGATATACCCTTCTCTGGCATTTTCCCCACAGACCTGATGCTGATTCTGTCACTAGTTTGACACGCCTTTCTACTGTTTGTGTGTGAACTTCAAATTCTCAAAATCTGGAGCCTCTTTTGTTTTTAGATATCTCTGAATACTTTCATTTGTCACACATGTATGCCGTATATTATATTTTTGTTTTAATCAATAATTTTGTAGGTACTACAAATACCTAATTTTAAACTAAACAAAAATAATGAATTATGTAATAATATATGTAACAAATGCATGAAACTCCTGTTTTTAATTATATTATTTAACTTATGAGGTCTGTTCTTTTTCATTTAATTGTAAATAATTTTATGTTATCAAGAATTTCATACTATTATTGTATAGATATCACTTATCTTTTGTGCATAGGTATATATAATATATCTTCTACGACGACGGTATTATTTATTGTATTTCATTGTGAGTCTTCGAATATTTATGAATATGATATTATAGTACGCAATACGCTGGATAATGACTTACAATGAAAGAATATTCTAATATTATTTATTGTGGTAGGTACTTTGGAATTTATTCACGGAGAACATTCTAAAAATTGAATATATAATATTTGTCAACACGATATAGAATTTTGGAACGTTTTATTCTATATTAATAAGACTGCAAATATCGTTTTTAGTTTAAAATGTGGGTCATATGAACGTTATATAAAAAGTCGATTCTTAACTAATTATTTAATATAATACCTTTATATAAACCAACGAATAAGTCAATAGCATTTATTGTTTCTAAATTAATTTCAATAAAATAAATAATAGAATCATCTTTTTACCAAAATAAGTTAGTGAATTTATCTCGAAACATCTTGAGTTGATAATGATGAATTATTATTATTATTATTATATTTAAAATACAATCGAACAGTACAACCGTATAATTATTATATAGGTAACATGTAATACAATACAAATACTATAATAATGATTTTTACATGTTTTATATTTAAATTTTACACACTACCTATATTATCTATTTCGATTACCTACATATAAATTTTTTTTTTATACATCTTAATAACTCAAAGCTACGGTCTAAGCACATATCTCTCATCGTTTAGGTATATAAACTATACTTGTCCATTCTATTAGTGAGCGATTGAAAACATTTCTATTAAAAATAAATTATTTTTATAACTATATTACATTTTAAAGTTACTATTTTTGCAGTTAATATATTGAGATCATTTATTTTAGGGAATTTTAAGTCGTTTATAAAATGTGTACTTTTATTTGTATGTACCTATTGAAATCTGTGGCTTAACTGTGAGTTGAAGAAAGCGGGGCGGTACCGTACTATTAAGTACGATACCTATGGTATAAAACATGAACAATTTACAGGCAATATAATAATTTTATGCAGACTGGACATTTAAACCATAAAACATCAATCAAGTAAAAAGATTCTTAAATATTCTAACTTTATAAAGGTGAAATTGAACCTTTTTTAAAGTATTCCAAAATACGAATTTCTCCATAGATGGGGACATACCATGTATGTCTCGGGGCAAAAGCATAGGATTATTTTATATTTGAAAATATAAATCATAATTTAATAATATCATCAAACGTTTAGTTAAGAAAATCAACAACAGTAGTTCTAAGTTTTTTTAAATAAAATCATCCGGATTATCTCCGACCATTCTGAGAAAACCTACTGTATAGCATCATGAATAGCATTTTTTTTTTTATCACACACGCACGTTGATGTTATATAATATACTAACCATATTTATAAAAAAAAAAATATCAATTAAATAATATATCAACATACCTACCTATACATAATTTTTATACATATATATATTCTACTGTGGCAATTTTTGTGGAAAGTGTAGTACCTACATATATTAATGTTATAGGTACGATTTTAATTCAAGGTAGGTACCTATTACTATTATTATAATATACCTATTACTTCAAATTAATAGATGTTAAATAACAAATATTCACGATAGTCTTCCAAAATAAATGTATAAATAAAAAATACCAAATAAAATTTTTATTCATTTGACGTAACTTGTGACCACATTTGACAACAATAACCGAAAACAATTTAAATTTCAAAAAAGAAAAATATTTTAGTGATAATACCTATAAAATACGGCAGAATTAGTATTTGAACGGGGATTTGTAAAAAATCAACAACTACTAATATTAATGGAAGATTGTCCATGAAAAAAATCTAATTTCAATAATTTTCAAAAAATAATTTATTGTTAAAACCTATTATTGGCCGTCATATCACAGAACAATACAAAAGCGTCACTTCAACTGATAAGAAAATCTTGTATATCAGCCGCTTGATATATGAAGTTATGTTCAAAATCCTTGTGTACACCAATGATACTAGAAACGAAATGTCATATTTTATTTATGTACATTTCCCCACCACCGGCTGGCATCAATTGTGGTTATCACAACCTAAAATAATCGGAAGAAGGTATATGTTACCGGAAATGTTAACAATTCAGGAAATTATGACTATTCCTAGAAAATTATGAAAACTCTAAGAATCTCTAAGGTTTCGTTGACTTTTGTCAACATTTCCGAAGTGTATAGACTATATAATAACTAGGCTCGGAAGTTAATTGAAGTTGCTTAATATTTTTTCTATACGGTTTTAGTGTATAGCAGTTCACTTTGGAAATCTATTCTAGACAACAATGAGTTTAAAAAAGAAAATTAAAAAGCCGGTCAGTAGGTTGTGGAAGCACTTCGCTCGTCGGGTGTCAGTATTGGTGGATGCACTTCGCTACTGGGTAGGGTACTTTTGGTGGATGTATTGAATTTGAAAGCAATGATAAA
>JAIPRL010008146.1:0-21108 GCA_025469235.1 Pemphigus obesinymphae | reverse complement strand
AAGCCGTATAAAAGTATTTGTATTTAAATACATACCAAGTATTTGTGTTTGTTCTTAAATACTTTTTTAAAAAAGTATTTGAAGTACGTCTTAAATACATTTTATGTCAATGTATTTGTATCTGTATATAAATGCAATTTTAAAAGTATTTTTTACAAGTCTGTAAATTATATAGTTTTAAATATATATTTATATTTATCTAGTGGATTTTTTAGATAACATAATTTATGACCTAAAAATTATACTGTTTCAAGGATAACAGTCAGGGGATAATATCCCTTACTTTGACATCGAAATTAATAACTATAATAAATATAATAATAAAAAATAAATATAATAAATAAAATTAATAACAATAGCTAAAATTTTTATTCTAAAGCATAAAAATTCATTCTTTTGTCAACTACTTTTTTCGTGATATGCTATATGTATATAAAATATTTTTATTTGATTGGCTATATTGTGTTTGTATTAATTTATTATTGCTCATATATTTTATTTTTAATGTAATTTCATGTTTCCGCATTATATAATCAAGCAATTTTATTTATTTATGAAAATGTTTACGGTTTATTTACATAATTGTATTGGTAAGTCTGTGAATAAATTAGTTATTTAAATAACCAATGGTTGTCGAAAATTCGGTAGAACCTGATTGTGGTGAACAATAACAACTGTACCTCTCAAAATAACACAACAATTCAAATCCTTACATGTATGATTGTTGCTTAAATATTGTACTCATTGCTTCAAAACATTTTCCATAATATACACTAACTATGGATTTAATAATGATTAAAAATTAAAAATTAAAAACAACCAACTATTTAATATATTATTGAATTTTTAAAAATTATACTGTGCGATTTTTGAAATTGTCGAGACAAAACCATAGAGTACGAGTAAATAAATTTACCAGATAACATCATATTATATAAATTATATAAATGTTACATGCATTTAACATATTTTAAATAATTTACTGTATAATAAAATAACTTGACATTTAATTTTTTTACTTCTTAATGAAATTAACATAATATTAAATAACTTATTTTATGTCAATACCAATTATTGTTTATTTTCCATTACATTCAACATTTAATTCAGCGTTTTTATATGTTTGACTATTGAGTGGCTAATTTTTAAAGATCTATTTTACCCAAAATATATTTTTCAGTAGGTATTTAATAATATTAAACTATACCATTGATTATCACTAAAAACTAAATCAATAAAATATGTATAGAAAATGTAGAACATACAAAAATACATAAAAACGAAGAAAATATATACGTTTCGGTCAAAATCTATTATGGTATGAATTCTTTGATTCCGAAAATAATCATGTCCTAAAAACATGAAATATACATAAAAAAAAAAATGAACCATCCCGTTTCCTAAAACCTTCTTTTTAGGCAACCTTGGATTGGATAGACATAGAACTAGGTATATTTTGCCTTTATTTTGATATTTTATTTTAAAACTTGTCGCTTCACTTCCTTTATTGGATTGAGTTTTCACAGTGGCTATGATCATTTATCGTTTCATGTATAATATGGATCGATATTTGTTGATAGTATATTTTTTGAAATGCTTAGGGAAGCATGATTTTATTTTTGTACACAACAGTTTTTTTAAACCATCTTTTCATGTTAGTTTAAAAGCCGATATTTTATAAATATTCGATTTTATTTGAACTAGTGGTTTACTTTTTTTTTCTGAAATAATGAACTTTATCTCGTTTTTAATTTTGTCTTTTTAACTTTGAACGATAAACGCACTACTCGTACTGAACGATATGGTTTATAATCAACTTCTACCTTTTCGACAATAATCAACTGATCATATTTTATACCTACCCTATACCAGATACCTACTATATAACACGATATATTATATAGGTAATATATATATATATATATATTATACGGGTATATCGTTTACGTGCAACCTACATATACCAATTTAATTGTATATCACTATGTAGTAAAATACAATAATTGTATAAATAAATATAATGTAATATAACATTTTTATTTAAAACGATACTTTTAGCCTCTATAGGAAGACTATGATACACCGCACTTTATCTCCGGGAAAAATATTCGCCTAAATCCTCAAACGTATGTTCTACGACCAATGTAAAACATTAAAAAAGCAATTTATCTTACTACGTAGAACGATGTGCGTATAAGGATACATTAATAAAGAGAAACATACGAGTATAAGTAACGGAATCTTTGAACTAGAAATTTTAAGAAATTTGGAAAAAGGAACTTTGCACTTTTTTGACAAATATATATTTGTCGGCCGTTTATAATTCACGTTTTTTTTTCCATCACCACTCATAACATATATAGTACCTATTTACTTTATGGCTAGTAAAATATTTTGAGTTTAATGAGATAAATTTCTGTAATGTTTAAACCTTTAGATAACTGTTTGAAAAACAATATAATTTAAAGAAATCCGTTATTAGTTAGACTTAAAATGTTTTCTTTGGCAATAACTTTGACTAGGTTCTACTACGGAATTCAAAATATTAAAAGTTATAGTAATATATCGTAAAACTGTAGACGGTGCGATGGCTATTCAATCAGTTATAAATTAGAATAGATCCGTGGTGAGGAACACAATGTACGCTAAGAATAATACTGAGGATCATGGTCGTTAGAATCTGTTTTTGATTCTTCATTTTGCATTTATTTTATTCAAAATATAACGGACCGTACTAATTTTTTGTTTACTTCTGTATTTATGGGTATGTGACTCACAAAAAAACCCTAAAGGATGTTCTATTAGGTAGGTATATGTATGTAAATCATAGCACGTCCGTCGAATTTTAGTCCATCAAGCGATTTTTATTCTAAATTTTCTATTACTTCCGATAATACTGTTTGCATCACAAACGACGATTCAAATTTTGGATTTTCTCACTGGTAAGTGGTCTGTTATTATTGTCCATTCGTCATTTTTGAGTAGCGATATTTAGCGGGTGATATTGTTGACATCATTGAAATGCTATTAGGTACGAGTTCCATGCTTTAAAAAATATTAGTTAACTACGGCTTTTGTAAAATAATGATCTTAGTTTTACCAAAAATTTATAATTTCCCACCTACATTATTGCTTAATTTTAGTTATTGCTAAAAGCACATTTTCGTGTATTTTGTACGCTATGAAAACTTTGCTTTTATCGTGCACGTGAAATTGGTCATTTACATTTCAATACACAGATATCAAAAATCAATGCTGGGCATATAATTAGTTAATAAGTTAACGGTTAAGTCAAAAGTTGAGTTAATTTTAACTTAACTTTTCATATTTGATTTTTGTTGACTTAACTTATTTTTGGTTTGTATTGATTTTTAAATAACGAGTTACTTTTACTTAAAACTGATTTAAGTTAATTTTGAAATAAATTTGAAATAATATTTCATTACATGTGCGCTGTTGCACCACACCATATTCGGCTGCACTATATTATGTAACGCCAATGCTGCCGTCCGCAGTGTTTTAGAATCTGCACCCCACCCAGTACCAGCAAGTTTTTGGATTAGGTTCACTCGAGATTGCACTTTTTTCCCGGTTTCGTCCAGATTTTCATTATATGTGAGTGTACGATCCAACGTTATTCCCAGATATCTCGGTGTGAAGTTGTGCTTTATTTGTTCTCCATTAAATGACACTTTTAGCTCTTTTCTAGCCTCTTCACTGTTTAGAAGAAAAGCACAAACTTCAGTCTTGGCAGGATTAGGTTTAAAACGCCACTTGAAGAAGTACTTATTCATAGTAATGAAGTACTTTTCTACCCTCCTCTAAATCAGTACTTTGATAGGCATTGGCAATATCGCGCGTTAGCGTATTGGTATTGGAACACTTAAGCCCTTTCGTTGTGGGCAGGTCATGTATATTATACAAGTCGAATCGGAAAAAGACTCAATAAATTGAGTCGGGGCAAGTACTGATCCCTGGGGGAGACCATTAGTAATTGTGCACCAGTTACATTATTTATTACTCAGAAAAACTTGGAAGTGGCGATTTGTAAGCATTATATCTAGAAGTGTAAAAATACTTTCTTGCATGAAATAACTTCAGCGAACTTATTCAAAAGTATTATACAATAATATCCCTGAAATATAAATCGAGGAATGCATTAGATTTACCACCAATAAATAATATTTAGGTATGTACTCATTTACAATGAGTAATTTCCATTTGCTAGAATTTTGCTAGAAAATAGTAGGTACCTACTAATCAAACATTTTTTTTTTTTAATTTAATTAATTTATTTAATAATAACAAACGCCTTGAGGCTTTGTAACAGATATTTATGATGAAAGGTGACTGAAATAGTACATTACATTACAAACAAGTATATAAAATAACAATAAATTAAACAATAATAAAATGTGTACAAAGAAAGATTTATGATATTAAAGTATTTAAAAAGACACGTTTGAAGTCTGATAAACCGTTTGAAATAAAAAAGTTTTATGATCCTATTTGTAGTTAATTTTAATAATTATTATTATAAATAAATTTGTAGTATTTTCAATATTATTGTGCTAATGATTTTTAAAAATATTAAAATGCATAAAGTTAAAATACTGTTTTCAAAAAAATAATAGATATTTAATTATAACTATACATCTCAAATGTTATACTTATATTGACTAGTAAAAAAAAATAAACATAATTTAAGTTTATAAGTGGTTCTTTTTTAACTTAACTAAGACCCAGGTGAGTAGGGAAACGTCATGCATTATGTAAGGACTATATTTGATATTGATATTGAATAAAAAATTGATATTGAAATTTAAGTTTAAGCTTAAAAAATTAAAAAAAAATATATTTTATGTTACACCATAAAACAATGGGTCATATTGAAACCTATGTTACTAAAAAAAAAACAAATATATATTGTAATTGATATTCCTAAAAGAAAATTGAATTATTCCTTTTATATATTAATATATGCATAAAAAAATAAAATAAGCGTTAACTTAATAACAAGTAAGTTTATTGTATTTTTTATACCTATGATTTTTTAATTTTACATTTTATTACTATGTTCATATATATATTTTTTTCTTATTACTATTATTTATATATTTTTTTAATATTATTACTTGATATCTATTTTATTTTTGTTAAAATAGGAAAATCATGCGAGGACGTTTGTAACGCAAAATAGCCGAAGCTTATCAATATTTCTGAAATTAAGAGAACTTGGTTAGTAGTCCTGATAAAATGTATAGGTATAGGTAAGAATTAATTTTTGTAACAATTCCTCTGCCAGCTATCGTATGGCATGGTCAGGGTAGCGAATTTGCTATTTATTGTTATTATTATATTATTATATTTCTACTTGTATTTCTGTTAGTAATAAAGTGTTAATCATAACCATAAGTTGTGAGTTCGTTTATTATAATTTAATAACAAATATTTCTATTAATTTACACATAAGTAATGATTTTTTTTTTTTTAAATTGTCGTCGTCATAATGTTATAAGATCCCGATAACACGTATAATCTATATTCTACGACCACATATCACATAATTTTGATAAAATTGTAAATTGTAGTTATACACGAAAACATTCGGGATAAGCACGATATTTTTGCATTGTTTTAATAGAAAATTCTATGACCCGACAATAGTATTGCAGGTATCGACTATTTTTAATTAAAAAAAAAGTTTGAGTAAATTAATATATCAGAAGTACCCGTCTAATAAAATTAAATATATATTTAACATAAAACCAAAACTATGACAATATATTGTTTACATTGTTGTTTTTAACTATTATCACACTGATACTTTTGATATTTATAGTGATCAATACGAATTATAAAGAAGATTGAAAATTGTGTATCATTTATATCGTTTTAAATAAATAAGCACAATATTTTTGTGTTTTTTTTTTTTTTTTTGCTTTTAGTAATATATACTATACCTAATACATCAATGATTACTATGTAAATCGTACCTATATCCCGTTAAACAAATAAATTCGATACAAACTATAAAAGAAAATTTTTAGAAAAACTACTCGTAATTACGGATATGTATATAAAATTCGTGTTTTCGGATAAAAACTTGTAGTCTGAGGTAAAACTCGAATTTGTCGATTCCAGGTCTCGTCGCATTATCGTTCTTATAATGTGCATGATCCGTGAATATCTCGAGATTAAGTGCGCATACATACGTATACATTATATCCATAGGCAAACAATCGAGTGCACTTGGAATTTGTTCGTGCAGTTATAATGCAAATAGTATTTTCGAAACACTTAGACATAATATCATGTATGTATATGGTTAAAGACGGTTATTCAGATAAAAGTAAAAAATAAATACCTTTCGAAATGTTTTTTCGGCGAGACGCGTTTCCGTGTATTTCGCAACGCGTTTAACGCGAACGACAATATATTATATACATATAAGTATTAGGTACCTAACCCTTTTAAAGTAGGTAAAACACGCACTATGTGTAAACGTTATATCGCGGGGGGGGGGGGGTGGGGCGAAAGATATTTTGCGTTCGACCGATGTTCCTACACGAATATTACGAAACGAAATGTATACGTATATAATATAATTTGTTTGGTCGAATGCAATTCTGATAAATTACCGTTGGAAGAGATAGTGTAAAGTCCGTCGATTGACTTTTTTACATTAAAAAAAACCATATTATTATATTATATAATATACGGAGACGGTGATTTACGTGAGGGTGTCGAGTATACCGGAACCGCACAGTATATATTATCTCTTCCAGACGAACGTTCTGGAGTAAAAAATATCTTTCCAATTTACCAAACACGTGATGTGATCGGTTTTTGTGTGGAAATTGCTTTATTGTATAAATTATAATATTATATGAATACAAGCAAAAAAAAAACGACAATACCCACATCGACGCATTTGTTGACTTATATAATATTATGTTTGTTCGACTATAATTATTAATAATTACAAACCATTAAATCGATTAGGTACTTGAAATGGTTAAACTCGCGCCTAATTGAAACGATCAATTATGAACTTGAAATTCACGACAAAAAGTCGTCGTAAACGAAACACGTATAATAATAAATTGGTCGCGTACTACTTATTACGTTCCCAAAAAAGGTATTTAGATATTATCATAGTTATCATAGTTCATCGATAATAATAAACTGTACTTTAGGCATAGGTACTAGCCAACAAATTATATTCGATTTTTAATATTAATAATATATTAATTATAATTACTATACTTGGATATTCGGTATATGTAAATATTGTATAGTCATATATTCATATGCAATGAAATTGTAGCACATTTTTTTCATAAAATATTTTATACTTCTTTCATAATCAAATAAAGTTACTTTTAAAAAGGACCATCTACAAACAATTTTCTATAGAAAAAAACATTCTTTACTCCAAAACTACTACTTCTTTTACCCGAAAAGTTGTTTCTAGAAAAAAAATTAATGTAACAATCACTAAAGGTGCCGATGAACTGAACGGGTTATATCATTGGAGTCCTCCATTAAAATTGAAAACATTTAAAAAAATAAAAAATCGTTTTTGTTCAAATAAAGACCAAAATATAATATCATACAGTCTATAAATCAGAGAGCATTTTGAACAATGTAAAACTGTAGACGTAAGATTAATTCGTAATAAGTTGCACATCCTAAATGCTATATACGAGTACTAAGGACGTCTGTATGGATATTGTGTGTGGTAATATATAACTCTTTCAAAGGCAGTGGTTATTTTACTGCACACATTTTAAATTATCGTTGTGGGGTGTTGGTTAGTGACAGCAACCACATTTTAAAATGTTTGTTATTTTTTTGGAAGTGGTTAGCAACGTTGACAAAATAAATTATATCATCTAAATACACCTGGTGTTTGGTAACGTTCCCTCTGCTCTAATATTATAGCCTAAGAATTTAACAGTCTTTTCTTCAAAAATGCTTTTTTGGACATTAATTGTTAAGCCATAATTTTGAAGACGTTGTAAAACTTGAAATAGATGATCTTTATTTTGAGATTTATTCAAAATGTCATCGATATATTATATAAAACAAGCTCATGAGGACTTTATTAATCAATCTTTGAAAAGTCTGGGCTATATTTTTTAAACCAAAACTTATTCTATCTATAGTTAACGCATGGTCTCTACTGATTGCTTTTTTTTCTTTCTCACCAACTGAAGTGGAGATGCCCAAGGGTTTTTAGATGGTCTACAAATTCCCAATTCCAACATGTTTTCAAATTATTTTCCTGCAATAGTTAATTTCGCCGGCGACGGTCACCACGGTTCTTCAAAAACTGGAGGTCCTTTGGTCTTGATAAAGTATTCCGTTTTATGTTCACAACTTCTGACAGTAAAAAATTGTGATACTATAACTTTAGGAAATTGACTCACAATATCCGTATATTTTTGGTTAGGAGTAAATGATTTTATAGAACATATTGGGCTAATTATATTTTATATTATATATTCTTCAATGAAATTTGTCAATAAATTAGTAACTTTATTTTTTTAACGTTATTTGTTATTTATTAAAAATTTTTTATTGCGTATATCTACTAATAAATTAAAATTTTATAAAAATTTGGTCCAATTATAGCTTTAGATACAGTAACTTTAATACATTTCCATTTAAATACACGCCTAAGTTTTAAATCTACAACCGACAATGTTCTGCTCTATTAGTTAAAGTGTTGTTAGCTGCAAATAATTTGAGATCTGTAATATAATCCTGTTCTTTTTTGCAAGGAATAATAAATGACATCTGAACCAGTATCAATGAGAAAGTGATGAATCGCCTTTTGTGTTTTGTCAGGCTGTGCTATTTGTATCTGCTGCAACTATACAGCTGCTAATTTTCTAATTTTGGAGTAAAAGTAACAAAGTGGTTGCATGGTTCAACACACATTTTGGCTTTCTATTTGAAATTGGTGTGATAAACACATAAACCGTCTTTTGCCTGCACTTTGAGCGCGATCGTGAGCATGAACCTGACCTAGAGTGACTGTTTTCTGAACGTGACTGTCTTTCTAGCTTTAATTCCGGCATTTATTTAATTAGGATCTTAAGAATTACTACAAGCATACTATATCACTGGCATAAAGCTGACTCAAATCAATGATATTTTACGACTAATAATTGTTAATATACATATTAGAAACTAAGCTTCAAACTTGGATAATCTAAATAATATATGTAGTAGAAATGGGGTGATCAGAACATTCGAAAATCTTAATGATGTGTGACGTGACATATTGATTTACGTACTTACGTGTTTATATATTATATTTTCTGCAACTCGTCTTGCCGCATATCGCCGGAGTAGTGTAACAGGTAACATAACGACCGGTTAAAAAAGTTTAAAAAATGCGGTAACGAGCCGTTCGGCCGCGGCGCACCGCTATAGTATGACGCGACCCTTTCGATATACCTACAGCTGTCTAATGTTTATATTACTTCAATTTATGACATAAGGTTGTAAATTGTAATAACTATATAACATAACGGATATTTATTTATTTATATAATCATAATAATGAAATATTATTATAACCTATCGCGGTGGCTTGATATTTGCTTGTTTTATGCTTTTAGTAAATATTTCAATTAAGTGTGGTATTGGTTTTTTAGTGGTTGTAGTATTAAAAAAAATCAAAAATCTCACACACCCAAATGCAAATATCTTATAAAATACTCAATGCACATTTCTTTATAAAGATAGCAGAATATGTGTTTGACGAAAATATTTCTTAACTTATATCGTTGTAATTCACAATTTTTTACTTTACAAAATGTTTCATCACATTATCTGATTATAACTTATAAGTACTGTATACCTCCTTATTCTCATATTACAAATATTTGATTCGTACATAAAAGCGTTTTTTTACTTTTTGTAAAAAGCTTTGATCGCAAAACATGCAAATATAATATATTAGTTATTACGTACACAATTACTAGAACGTTTAGAAATCCTGAATATGTATCTACATGTAAACTCGCATATTCCTGATATATCACAGACAATAATTAAATACGAATTTAATTTAATTAATGATTAATATTCAATGCATATTGTTTAATATTATCGTGTTTCTTTAAACGTTACACGTCATCATATTATGTGATATCCCCCTATGAATATATAGTTTCTAAACTTTCTAGACACGGCGTATACATAAATATAATCGTTTGCCAACGAAGCTTTATTTGCAAAATTGAACTTCATCCTAATGCAATTATTTTAATCGAATACGATATAAATATATTAACTTTTGAAATACAATTTCAATTATCGAAAAACGAACAAATTAAAAACCAATTTGTTCGATTTTCTTTTTCAGAAAATAACGGTTTTGAATTCGATTTGAATTGCTCATTTTTAATATGATATTATTTAATAATTACGACGATATAATATTATTATGGTATTATAATAACAATTTATTCCTTATAATAGTAGCATCGGGAATCCATAGGCTAAGAAGGAATCCTTATGCAATCCCGTTAGCTCAATTAAGGGGTTAAACTCATCTAGTGTGATTTTTAGACCTCTCAGATTTATAGTATAAAAGGGGCATTCCAATAGAAATCGTACACAATATGGGAAATAGTTAAAGTGACCAAAGAAAAAAGTTATTTAGCCCCTCCAAACACTTTTATCACGCTACGCTTATGGAAGGAGGAAGGGGATTTGTCAAAAATATTTTATTTAAAATATATTGTTACAAATTATAATATCATCAGATTTCATTATAATAAACTAAAATTATAAGAGAAAATAACCATTGTGTATATATATTTACCGCGTGCGAGTACAAAATAATAATACCTTTGTAGAGTAATATAGAGTCGGTAGGTACATTGGAAATATTGAAGCGGTTATATATATGAATAAAACTATTATACTTTATATTCATCAACGTAAAATAACGAAGATATATGACGTGTATTTGTAATCAAGAGGTCAGCGGTTCCGAAATGGAAATAGGTATGCTGTAGATTTTCGATCACCTTTCTTCGTAGGAAGACATTCCGATATTAGGTTGACACCTTATTCCCCTTCATCCTGACTTGTATAAAAAAATGTATAATTATAATAGATTCCATTGGATTTCTGGTCATCTCCAAATAGGTTTCCTTGACAGAATTCCTTGTGACGAATATTCGATATCCAAAAGAACTCTATATAGTTTCTATCAGGCTTCCCTACTAGATATCCCGAAAAATAAATCCTGCACTTTTCCCGGTGCCATTAAGGTTACAAGTTTTATTAAATTATATTTATATATATATATAGATGAGGAAGGTACCAGTGTTTTTTTAATACCGGTTTATGTCTATTTTGATTTTGTTACAATTTCATCATTATATATAATTAGTTTTTAAACGGTTTTATTTTTTCCCATATTGAAAATTGAAATTGAAATTTGTTTCAAGTCCTGCCACACAATGTATATTTAATATATTTTTTAATTGATAATTTGAAGGGTATTATGCACTTTTTCGGTTCAATTATTATAATAATAATCATTATAAATAATTATCTACCTAATAAATTTATACCTACCTATAGCCAAAAGTCATTATTCTCTTATTGACAATAGAATAGTTTGTGGTCCAATGCGTAATATAACCGAAAATGATCATTACGATATAATAACGTTATTAACGGACTGCACAAGTAGGACCGTAGGTTGACCGCGTGGGCCCATTGAAATACATATAACGATGCATACACGTTGTTCAAACGACCATCGACGGATTTAGATATATCAATAATTTACAATTTACACTCAATCGTTTATGTATAAATCTTGGTTTAATTATTATTGACCCCCCTGAAGATTTCAGCTTTCGACCATTTTTACCAATATATATATATTATTATGGGACGTAGGAAATTTATTTGGGAGAAATAATTTCCCTTAAAGGCGATTGTACGACATTTATCTTAACACTAAACCAAAAATAATATTTTTCATTGCATTTTCACTAAGTCCCGATATGGTGTTTAAACTTTACAATAGATACATATTGTTTTGAAAAAAAATTTTGAGAACATAGACAAATATATACAAAACGTCATTTTGTCAGCCGCGAATATTTACACACTCGGGAATCAGGACTGTATAATAATTTTAGGTTATTTATCATTCGTCTAAAATAAACGAATATTTTCTGATAAAAAAAATGTACATAATATTATGTGTAGATACTCATACATATATCTATTATCTCTATTATATTATCATATAGATCTCTATTGGAACAGTCGACTATAATAAATATTAAAGTTCTATTAGAGCTTTAAAAATGTTAAAATATACATAAGTATATAAAGCTAAGAAAATTGGTGTTTTAATGATTTCAGTTTAATCTGAATTGGATGTTTTACTATCGGATAAATATAATATTGAATATATGATTTTTTTTAATTGCAATATAATCTTAATTTAAACAGAAAAATATAAGAAAATAATATGACATATTGGCTAGCATGTGGAGGCGAGCAAAGCAAATTTATAATAGAAGGATGCCCGACACATAGACCCTAGTATTTATATATAATTTGTTGCAAACGTTTACTAAACAAATAATCTATAAAATTCATTACTTTGACTGGGGTCACGTCATCGTCGTCGTTCGTATTATCATTGAATATAAATAAGTGATTTATAATCAATGGTATTATTTATGTTGGCTGCACTGGAATAGGTATATCCACGGTATAGAAGATAACAGGTAGGGAAAGCAAATATATATTCCTTTGTTTTCTGGAAGTATTTTTTTAAATTTATCGACTCCTGCTGGCAGGCTTCCTTATTAGTTGACAGTTATAATTATGAATTATGATCGATAAAATAAGTTACAATTTAACTTACTTAAAAATCTACTTACTTAGTACTTATCTGGAGATTCTTGTAAATAGGTTTAATAAATGAATAATTGGTGTTGTAAGTATTCAGTTGTAAGTATTAACATTATTTATATCTTGTAACTGAGCTAAAACTGTGGAAAATTTTTCAGCACAATTTCCTGCACCACTATGTAATAAAAAACAACTGGTAAATAATTTTTTAAAAGTTCTAGTAAATTGAATTTAGGATTTTACTCATTATAAACAATAATCTACAGTTTACACCTAAACAATTATTATAATTATTTATTTATTTTATTTCGAGGGTAATGGTAGGTATATATTTAAAATTTGAACTTTTTATATGCAATAACTTACCGTTCAGAATCTTTTGAAAGTCTAAAAAAACTATATCCTAAACACGAAGATCACCTTTTGCAGCTATTAACTGCACACACATTACTTTTATAATTAGACATGTTATTTTATGTACCTATCTACTCTTATTTTAAAATGTAAATGTTTATAAACTTATTAAATTTAAATTATATAATACATTAATTTCAATGTAATATGTGTTTTATTATTATGGTTTAAAATTCCATTATTACCAAATTAAATATCACGGATTTATATAAATAAATATCCAATATGTATATATAAGTAGTGTAAGTACACTGTTTAATCTACAAAAGTTAAAGGATATTTCTCCCGCCAATTATTATTTTAAAATTACACATCTAAGGTCTGCCAGCAAAATATTGTTGATATAAAAGTTATATACGGTGATAAGACCATCTTTCCCTACTTGTCATCTTCTATACCGTGGTATATCTACACATGAATGATATATTTTCAGTGTAATTTAACGTGGCCATGGTGACCTGTCACTTTATATTTAGTTGGTCCCTCGGGATAAATATGATAATTACAAAATTACCGCAACCGGAACGCTAACGAGAAGATTTTACGCTCATTTATAAAAATTGTTATATATAATATATAAAGTTCATGTAGGTAAATAGCATAATTAATGAAGGTATTTGGTTGTAAAGTAATATTGATTTTGTTTTCTAGCTAGGTACCTATACTGATACAAATCAAAATTATGGAGCAATTTAGAAGATAGTCATTACCGTTTTCGTAGTAAAGTACGTTGCGAACTTGTCACGTGTGATTAACTTTTATGGGGAAAAAAGTAATAATGTCGTATGACAACATGTAAAAATAAATAAACTTTTCTCTAATCGCGTATTACTAATGATCATGCATGACGGTTATATTATAATTTATAGAAATCCTCCATTGGAAAAAAAGTATAAATAGCATGTTATTCTGAACTATGTTTAACTTTTTGTTATGAATTTATTACCTTTATATATATATATGACTATATTATACTGTATAATAGTGTATTTTTAGTTACCCTATAAATTATAAAAATATAACAAATTTTTATTGAAAAAAAAAAACAAAATTAAGACTTTAGAAATAAAGTACATATACTCGTACAGTACAACATATCAAAACATCACGACTATTATACTGTCATATGGATCCATAAACGCAATATATATAATATACAATTATTATATTATGATAAATTCGAAAAATGTAAATTTACTCGATGATTATTTCATATAAAGTAAAATGGCTATTAACTCGACAGCTTATAATGGAGTCTGATTATGGATCAATAGTGAATCTCACTACAGTTTAACATACTTAATTCGTTATTTAGAAGCTGGGACATGTGTCAAACGTGTGTGAAATGTATCCAATAAAAGCTGTAACTGTAGGCTACTGTGTATAGTCATTTGAACAGTACATAATTAATGATCTGACATGTATCTGTAATATGCATATTGCATATTATAGTGTTTACTGTTTATATTATGTAATGTGCATACTTATATACACCCACAAGATATTGTATGTGATTATAGATAGTGTAACGCATTTTATGTATGCCTATATGCAGTTTAAAAATTGGAAAATAAAAACTACAATACATTTAGATGCCGAAATTTATGATTCGATCAACCAAGATATTGTAATGAACTATTTACGAAAGGCGACGTAAAATTGTTAAATATTCAAATACTACAATAAAACCACTTAGAAATGTATTTGACAAAGAAAACTTAATACTTAATTATTAAGACTGGTGAAGTTTTGACAAATGAAATTAATGTAATATATTATCCGTCCGCGATTGGTTTCGAATTATAAATATATACCTACTACACTGAACCAAATATCATTAGTAGAATTAACAATAGGCAATAATCAAATTTTAACGAACGAATAATGGTTGAAATAATACAATTTTTATTATTTCAATGTATATTTTGTTAAATTAATAAAAAATGTGTTTACATTAAAGAAATTCATTTCGTAAATTTCACAGAATATATAAGTTATAATTTAATAAAATAATTTTGTAAAATGAATACAGATTCTATGATAATATTCTATGATCATATATATATGATTCATATAAAGTATGTTTTTAAATTGAAAAAACATTCTGTTTAAATTGATTATTTTGATTAACAAATGGGCGTTTGTTGTACAAAGAAGAAAGAACGAAATGAACACAAAATATTTATAATTGAATTAACAAAATATTTGTTATTCAAATAAATTTGTATTGAATTGGACAATTTTACCCAAGACATTGATAAAAGGTATTGTTAATAATATATTAATAATACAATATTTTGTTATTTTACTGTTAAATTAACAAATATTTTATTTCTAAATCAACAAACATTTTATTGGACGTATATTTACAATCATATTATTAAATAATCTATATTTTTATTCGAATCACAGATATATTTGGTTTAGTGTACTTACGCATATAATTGATGTCGATCAGAATTAGTGAACTCGAAATTCGTTCTGACGATGCTAATACAGTGTACCGAACAGTACCTACCTAATGTGTTTTTCGTGTTTAAAAACTATTAATGTAACTTGGAGTTTGGCATTTTTTTTTCTATATACCTATTAAAATTAACTATAAATGTAACAATTCAAATACTCACTGCGTAATCAGGGGTGGATCAGAAGTTCATTTAATGGGGGGAGGGGGGCTGAATAGGGACAATTAAGAAATAATGGTCTAATCCCTATTCAAAATCAATTTTATACTCCTCAGATGATATTAAAAAAAAAAATCCAAGGAGGGCTGGGCGACGGCAAAGTCGCCCCTGTGCGTAATTATTTACAATATAATAGATAATATAATTAATTTTTTATTATTTAGAGTAGACCGGCGTATTATCAGTAGCGATATAGATAATGCATTTGTAAACTATGTTCTTTCGGTACGAGTTTGATAATATTTGTGTATCCATTATGTGGTTACATTTACATATAATTAATACATTTTGCTTGAAACCTTAGGGACAGGATCAATTTCATAGACAAAGCATCGCCTTCCAAGTTCCAATATGCGAGGGATTATAGTTTATACCGATATAATAGGGAATAATATAGTTGCTGTTATTGTAAACACAGTATTTCTCGGAGTTATGGATTCGAGTTTATTGCCGATTTAATTCTACTGGTATGTTGGTAATCCTGATTTTACTACAACAACATAACAATGCATGTTTATGACAAGTCGTATAATGCAATAAATGATTAAAGTAATGGTAGGTATAAAGCTGCAACGGAATACAAAGGTACCACCAAAATGTGTTTAATTGAGTACCTAATAGAAAAGACCGAAAAAGGTTTTATGGTATACGTTACGTGTACATATGTATATTATAGCTACAGTATTCATTATTTAATGTAAATCGACGTTTTACTAACGGACTATTTTTTTTTATTTTTTTTTTTGGTCATTTTATATTTTTTGATCATTTGACTAGGTCTGATGAGAAAATAAACCTAATATAAAGATGCCATTTTAGTACCTTGTTAGTGTAACGAAGTAAACAATTACGTTTAATTTCCAAGTCCTATAAAAACATAGACCGTAATTAGATTTAAGAAAATGTCAAAAATTTAAATAAAACAAAAATATTTTTCAAAATAACCCGAGGTACGAATCATCGAACAGGTTCGCTTAAAATTGGAAAAAAACATTAAAAATCGATACTTGTAAGTTTTAAACAAATTTTTCTTAGTGTATATATATATATATATGGTAGGTACTAACTTTATGGAAATCAATCTTCCAAAATGAAAAAACAACATGAAAACTGTTTTACTGAAATGAAAACTAAAACGAAGACATATTTTCTAAAACTCAAAACCAATGGTATAAACTGAAAACCGTATAAATCATTATTATAATTTATAATTGAAACTATAACCAATAGCCAAATCAATAAAAAATGTATAAACATTTTATAGTTTGTATTCCTGAAAAAGAAAAAACATAACTATATCTGTGTTTTATATTTATTTCATATGTATAAACTATAGAGACTAATAGAAAACACAATACAATATATAAGTATGTGAATTTCAAATTCTGTTGTGGTTTTATGAATTTGTATGGAGCAATTGAAATAAATCGTTAGTAAGGATTTTTAGCATTCCGCAAAATAAAACAAATTTCGTCAGTCTCTGAGCAATTATATTATTTATTAACAATAATATATTATTATTATTATTATTATTACCTACTCTTATAGGAAATTTATTAAAGTCATTCGCATAAATACAATGTATATCTAAATTCAATATGATGTGCGCAAATAATAGTACTGGGAAACTATACCCAAGACTAGGGTTATGGTAATAACCGAATTAAACAGGATTACATTGGATACTATATTAAACAGAACACTGAATACGTAATGTTCTTGCAACAGAAAAAAAAAAAACAGTAGATTGATTGTGGGAGAAGGGAATTTCGGGGACGCAGCCAGTGTCGTATTATTATTTGAACCCTGAAAGTAATGATCAATCATTTCATTCAGTTATCCACAAGCGGATATATAGGTTAGGTTACTCTAGAGCACGCTTTTTCCCATCAAATTTTAAGTGCTCTCAAAGAAAATGTAGGTATGAGTAAACATCTTATTTTTACAATTTATTATTTTAACGAAATTATAGTACCGTGTATAATAATCAGTATAACATGAGTAACTATGTTTTAATAGGTACCTACTCAAAACGACATATATCTAAAAGTATAATATTGTGGTAAATTTTTTTTTAAAAAACGTCTCCTTTATTAACATATGAAATACATTTTTACTCATGAACTTGAAAATTTTTTTTTGTAATATACTTAGAAATGTAAAATATGGTAATAATAAACTGGTATGAAATTTACAATTTGTATAACGTATTTGCCAAAAAAAAAAAAAAATTAACGATACGTATTCTGGTGGAGGGATATCTAAACCTTCTTATTCGAGATGGATTATATTTTGTACACCGCGAACTACTATTATAAAGCTAATGTTTACAATTTAATATCAGCTTGTAATACTTTATGTATATTGATTTTTAATAATTATTTCCTTCTTTATGTTGCACTTCGAGACGGTTTTCAAATGCCAATGCATCTACCAAACTATCCAATACGACGAGCGAAGTACATTTCGAACCCCCTATTGGACGGATTTATTTTTGATTTTCAATCCTTTCACTCAATATATTGTTTTAATACAGTATATTCTTCTTTCTTTGTATTTTCCGCTGTAATATATGACATTGGAAATGCATATAAATATCAAATAATAAGTATTGAATTTGATACTACTTACCACTATACTATACTTGCGAATTATCATTTAAAACGTCGATTTAAGTCAAGAATTATAATCTATGAAATCTATTTTAGATTAAATTATTGTAATGCCCGTGTTTTGGAAACCAATTACCCAAAGTTTCGGTTTTAATCTCGTTTACGGGCGATTTCCCCCGAAATATTACATCAACTGTATAGACCATTCACACTTTGTATACCATTTAATTTTGATCAATAGATAAAACACTATTAAGTCCGAATGGTAATCGTTGGTAGCCGCAAACTTTGAGATTTTGTACGATTCCTCGCTGTCCAGTTGATTAGCCTGTAATTCGATTATTATTCTACAATTTACAGATTTAACAAATAACGATATTACAGTGTTTAAACAATAATTATTATTTATTATTATGTTATTCATAGTCATGGTCAAAAACCGAGGTTTAACATGAGTTTCGGAAAATTCCGTTTAATTTTTAAACCTCAGTTTAACTCCGGTTTTACTTTATATTATTCATAAACAATTTAATCAGTGGTCTAGACTAAGTTTTTATAAACTGCGCATTATCTATAGTTTATCATGCACGTCCCTAATACTCCCTAAATTTGCATATTATAATTAACTATTGCCAACGTAAAATTTAAAAGATATTATTTGTTTTATTAATACCGCTACTGTTCTCCCAGATTATTTTCTTTTATCATTAATTATTGGTATTATTTATATTTTTTTTTCCAGTAGGTATTTTATTTATTTATTTTAAAATATACCTAATTTAGATTCAACAAATAGCGATTTTATTTT
The DNA here is from genome assembly GCA_025469235.1 of Pemphigus obesinymphae. Taxonomy (NCBI): domain Eukaryota; kingdom Metazoa; phylum Arthropoda; class Insecta; order Hemiptera; family Aphididae; genus Pemphigus; species Pemphigus obesinymphae. The sequence continues at coordinate 1,678 of JAIPRL010008146.1, read as the reverse complement.
TAAAATGAATAAAGAAAAAAGAGCAAATTAGGAAAATTGAGTAAAAGTGCTTCTAACTGAAATCGTTACACCGTTCATCAAAATAATTGAAAACAAAATTTGTCATACAAACATAAATAGGTTAAAACTAGACTCGTAGAGACAAATTTTCACGGAGTATAACAATAAAAAAACTTTACCACAAATTAAAGTTGAGTGGAAAAGGATGAAAAAGGAATAAAAAAATTGTGTCGTCGTATCAAAAAAACCAACAGAATCAATATCCAAGGTGGACTTGACATTGCAGTCTTTAATGTCAATGGACTTTATTAAATATATAAACAATTTTGACAACGACAATGATGACTCAAACAAGTCTTTTTAAGACTGAAAGTAAATTATGTGATATTATTCTTTATTATACTTTTATACTTAATATTCTATAAATATTAACTTATGTGATAAAACTAATATTAATTAATTATAAAATACTAAAAGTGAACATTGTGTTTCATTAAATTTAAAAATGTTTAAAAAAAAAACTTATGTGATTTTCTTAAAAATTTCACAAAAATAATAATTTAAATTATATAATGTTTTTATGTTAGTTTTATATTTGATAAATACTTTTATGAAAAAAAATTTTTCTACATAGTGCACTCTTGCTACATTACATCTATTTTGGTTTGGATATACAATATTATTATTGTCCTCATTTGTATCACTTTTACTCTCACTATCTTCATTATAACAATAATCATCACTATCATTATTGCTATCGTCATCATTTATGTCATTAGCATTCAAATTTTCTTTAAATTGTAATTTTAGGTTGTGTAGCACTGATAATAGTATTATAGCAACTTTAGAATTTGCAAGGCTAATGGTCATTACACGCAATAGACTACACAGTATACTATAACTATGGATTACTTGGACATTTAGCGAATAAAAGCCTTTTCTATTAATCTACAACTGAGCATAGTTACTGGCTACTTTTTTAATTCGTATGTGTATACAATCTATCGTACTAATTATTAAAGGCAAATTAAATTTTTTACGGAACTACATCTTTTTTAAAGCCAACTCTTTATTGGTATATCGGAATTTAATATAGACATTTTTTAATAATGCTAGTTCTGTACATACTTTAATTATACATCGACTGACTGTCGGTTGACTAATAACATGCAAATTACCGTTATCATCCTGAACCTTAAGGATAATATTATAATTAAATATTTCATAATATATAAACAAACATAATATAAATCAATAATTACTTTAGCTCTAGCTAAATATTGAAGTGCTATTAAAAATTGCAAGTTCGGTAAAATCCGTTTTCCACGATTATTTAGCGTTTGAGGTAATAAGTCACGAATTTTCGTGACGATATATAAACACTTGTGTTTTTAAAATCGATATTTTTTGCGAAATTCATTATTAATAAGTTAATTATATGGATTTTTACGAATTTTATATATTTTTATAGTCTAATATGCAAATTTCTTAAATTTCTTATACATTTGGTGTTAGTATATATGGAGTACAATCATATCCATCATCATCAAGTAAAAATCTATCAACTGATCCGTTTTCAAATTGTTCTTTGAGAAGGCTTCAATTCCAAATCCTTGAATTATGTGCACTTCCTCTCCAAGGAGCAATTATATGCAGTATTTGGCAATTTACATCACAA
>JAIPRL010008145.1:0-21110 GCA_025469235.1 Pemphigus obesinymphae | reverse complement strand
AGGTACTGAGTAGGTATATAATTAATATTAAGAGTTATGTATACTACACCGAAGCTACGCTCAGAATCGTTTTATTGAATGCAATGATTTATCATTGCTTTCAAATGCAATACATCCACCAAGAGTACCCTGCCCAGTAGCGAAGTGCATCCACCAATACTGACACCCGACGAACGAAGTGCTTCCACAACCTACTAACCGACTTTTTTACTATTGCTTTGATTTCCATGAAGATATTATAGAGACTATATAGAGTCCTGCAAAATACTTCCACGCACGATTCTAAGAATGCTTACAGATAAGAACGAACACCATCTTACTGATATAATTTTCCGAAATTGAGATTTTAGTTTGATGAACGTTTAATATTATATTCACACTATGTTTTCCAAACACTAATTGAAAATACTCAATATCCTTGTACAGAGCAATGCAATTTGATTTTTTTTTTTTTTTTTTTTTAGTTAGCTATTATATACTTAGTAATACACATTTTCACGTACTTAAATTTTTTACTGTTGATTAGATATGAACATGCGCAATACAACTTTTTTTTTTAAATAGCAACCCCCTATTTTGACCACTAATTTTTTTTTATATTTTTTCATAAATTTTAATGGTTAAACCAATATTTTGAGTTCAAAATTAGTCAAGATATGGTAATTTAAAGTTATTCGATATTCAATGTGTTCGCGATATGTTAATTTCTTACTATTTTTCACAATTGTATTTTATTGGGCATTTTAAACTTTCGGCTTAGACGCCGAAAACGAACAACGCTTCCCAAGCTCATCTAGGTATTTGGAGGCTTGCATATATTATCTTATAAAATACAATAAATGGTTGAGAATAATAATGCCCAAGTTATTTAGGTTCCTATTACAATTTTCAGTAAGTATTGTGAAAAATAATATTTTGAACATATATTGATGAGTAGTTTAAATATAATAACTTTAAATTGCCATATCTATGGTAATTTTAGACTTGGAAAATTGGTTTGACTATTAAAACTCGTGGAAAAATATGAAAATTCATAATTAGTGGTCAAAATGGGGGGTTGCTATCTAAGAAAATCTAATCGACAGTAAAAAACTTTGGTAAATAGACGCTTTGATCCGGGATGACGCTTTGATCCCCTATAAGGACATTTGATCATTTGATCTCTCGGTGATATTTTGATCCCGTGGGGACATTGTGATCCTTTTGGGATGAAAAAGCCCCCCCAGTGGATCTCAATATCGCCACACTTTAAAGGTAGAATTTTGAAATTATGAAGTCGACGGATGAAAATATCACTTCTCCGAGAACTTACACTGCTAAGTGTGTGAAAATGCAAGTGTAACAACCGACTAAAAATAAAACGTAATTGTAAATTGCACGGTTCCGTACAAGGATATTGTTAAGTGCTATCAATTAGCGTTTCCACGCTGTACGACGTATTATGACCTTGACGCGGTCGCCGTCCGAAGGAATGTCCGCGAGGGGTCGGTATTTCGGCGATTAAAAGGCGGTTCGATCACATATTTGGCACTGTACAGTACCCCCACGTCACGGTGTATAATAAATTACAGGGACAGGGTTATTGTGCCGCGATAATAATTAATACGATATAATATAATATGTAAACTGACAACAATCGTTATGGAATATATAGGTAATACCTAATGTGACGACGTACAGCCCCGATTAATGTGTAATATTGTACCGTGGCCCGGGTATTCGGCAATGCTGGGCAAATTAATGATTTTTTCAATTCGGTTAAGTTAATAGAAAAAAATCGTAAAAGTTTAAAGTTAATAGTCATTTTTTTTTTTTCTTAACGATAGATAAGGAAGATAAGTGAAGTTAATTTTTTTTTTTTTTTTTTTTTCGAGTCGATATGACATTTGAGATATTAATTAGTATCTATTGTTTTTTTTTTTGGAAATAGGTACCGTTATTCTTAACTTATTTAAACATTTTAAAATTGTTAATAATCATTCACACAATATTATTGAAAATACTACAATGTGCCTATTTATAATAATTATTATTAAAATTAACAACAAATATACCTATATAGGTTCATGGAAATTTCTCATTACCTAAATATTGTTTATATCGGCGCGGGAAATCTAATATATATCCCTCAATTTTTATTACGAGAAGATTATTACATAAATTATAATATATATATATATACAGTTATTCTTGTTTTATTTATATTTTCGGAAAATAAATTTTCCTATAATATGAGAATGATTAGAAACGACAAGAACAACTTTATTTTTATTCCACCATTTTGACAATATACACCAGTATGAAATCAAAATGTTGACTTAACTGAGTTTTAATCAAAAGTTAATACAGCTCTGAAAATAAGTTAAGTAAACACAAAAAAATAGTTAAGTCAAGTTAAAAATTGAATTTAACTTAACTATTGACTCATCAACTCGTTTATGTCCGGCAACGGACTATTCGACGCGCGTCCTCGGACCTCGCGGAAGCGGCAGGACGCCGCGGTGGTACCAGTACAACGCGGAGAACGCTGTCGTATATAACGCTGGTTTGACCGCACGGGCGATTTGCGTAAAACGCGCGCACGTCGCCGGACGACAGAGCGTAGGCAGGCAGAGCGTATATACACTACTGTATACGATATTATACGGCACTGTACGGCGTGTGAAATAATAACGACGACGACGAACATAATAAAACAGTGTCCGTTCGTATTAACACGCGATAATAATATTATATTTGTGCGTTTTAATATCGACAAAAAATTTTACGTCATTTGCGAGTGTAAATAAAGGTGATATTATATTATAAAATACGTATTACGGGTATAGTGATAATCGTACAAATAAGGTACGGATATTATTTGTATACGAATACGCGGTTTAAATTCGAATTTTCATTAATTTTTTTTCATCTTATTTTATATCTTACGTTATTATTATACCTACTATAATTGTATTATTTTGATATTATTATAATGATCGCCGTATAGGTGAGATAACGGCCCGCGGGCGTTTATATAGCACGACCCGTGTCCCGGTCCGTCTATTAGTCGGTCGGTCAGCGTTCCGTACCGTAGTCGCGGGCTCGGCGCTTTAACCGTTTTGCACGTTCACTGTGCATCATCTCGCCGCCGCCGCCGCCGCCGCCGTCAACCACACGCGCACATTATGGCCAGCCGTCGCATTAGCTTCAACGATTACAGGCCGCCCGCCGACACGGGCGCCGCGGACAACATGTTCCGCGTCAACGGCCAAAGTAAGAAGAGGAGGCGCCCTTTTTTTTTCCATTTCACATACAAATCGATTAATTATCGTAACGCGTATATAATATCGTTATAATAATAATTATGAAAATTATTATGGTTTTTTCGAGGGAAAAATCACACAGATCCAAGACAACACGTCGAGTACGATTTTTTCGATTTTTTTGTTTTTTACTTACAAACGGGTAACGTGACGCCGGTGTCCGACTCGTAAAAATAAGCCTAACGTTTTGGTTGGATTTTCAAAACGAGCATTTTTTTTTTTTTTTTTTTTTTTTGCTACATTCAATTTATTTAAAAAATGGTTCTCTGCTTTTGAAAAGCTGATATGATACCCGGTGATCACTATTATTATTATGTTTAATATTTTATTGATAAAAGAAAAATCCGTTTTCTACATTATATACGAATACGATAAAATAATAATAATTATGTATTGGTTATCATGCATATCGTTGTATCCGGGGGTTTTCGTGTCTTAACTAGTAGGTATAACGTGTAACGGATCAAAATAATTTAATTTTAAAATTGTTATACAGTGGCAATGTACGCTTTAAAGTATATAAACGGCGACCCCGACGGTATAACATAATATTATTATATTATTAGGTATTTATTATTGTTTACATAATACACGAAGACGAGAAGGAATATTTTCAAAACGTGCGTCCTATCACAAATATCAATAATTAAAATAATTATCCATCGGGTATATTATATAGTACCGGTCCGTGCGTTGTAAATTAATTCTATTTTTTTTTTTTTAAATGCATTCGAACTTGAGAACGACAATAATAATAATAATAATAACGTCTCCATATACACATATACATATACACATCGTGAACTTTTCACGCGTTTTAATCACCAGCGAGTGTATTTTCTATTTTTTAAATTATACACAATTATTATGCAAGTCGGTTAAAATTTCCATTTACGATTTTTAAACGAAGCTGTAATACGTACTAGATATTGAAAAAATAATATTTTAGTTTTTTTTTTTGTACTTTTTAAATTGTTTTCCGTATACTTTCCCGTATAATTTATAGATAATAATAACAATAATAATAATATATTCGTATGCGCAATCGTGCGATTTTAATGGGTACTTACAATAACAAAAATTATATTATAGACCATTGACTGCAATGATCAAGATAGTATTTGTGTACGTACGTACTCGTGTTTAATCAGAGTACGCTTGCCGCAGATGACATATATAATATTATGTACGTACGTCTTACTTCTGTTTTTTACGACGTTATAATGTATTATAATATCATTATGTGTACCTGTTCGTAAAAAAAAAAAAAAAAAAAAAACACGATTGCCCGGCTAGGACGCATATTATACACACTAATATCGCTCGAAAACTATAATTTCCGAGACGGTTTATTTTTTAGTATAGTTTTATATTAATATTTTTCACTTAAATACAAATTCAAGGTTATATCTACGTTTATAATTTATAATATACTTACCTATATTATATTTTTGTATAATAATAATTATTTACGAAAAAATATACCTTCGTTAACAATGTCTTTACACCACGTGGAAATTTCAAGCATAAAGCTTATCATATATTTTCCGCAATATTCGTATATAATTTATTACCCAGTCACATGCAGTTGTACAGCGCCAAGGTTATCAAATGACGTCACGTGCCTTCTTTACATAAAAAAAAAATGTATTAAAACTGTAATCAGCTATCTCTGTTAAACATTAAAAATGTTATAGGTTTCAATCAGACTCCTATCTGTATAGTGTAATAGGTATGAAACACGATTAATATTGTTATTGCAATATAGATATTGTTTTATACATACAATATTGGTACTTATATAACATAAATTATATTAATTATTAGTATTATATAGTTATTTATCGGACAAGCGGAATACTTTTAATTTATAATATAATACTTACGAGCTATAATATATAATATGAATTATTATAATCAATACCTGTACCAACTATACCAAGTACCAACGTACAATGTAATATGGTACCGTAATTCTTTGGTGTCGGGGAAAAAGGGCCTAAGTAAATTTTTTTTTATTTTTTTATTATTGTATATTACAGTATTTTTTTCCCTTAATGTTTCGGTCTAAATGGCATAAGTGTTTGTTTATTTTAAGCCGTGTTATAACGATATTAAAGAATATGTCTTAAGTCCGTATATAAATATTAGTTATTACCTACGTAGGTACATATCTTATTGTTTGGGAAAAAAGGGAAAATAGGTCTCACTTACAATATAGACTTATGCCTTTTCGATCCATATAAAATATATGGACTTGAAAATAAAAATAAATAAATATTGACTTAAGAGGACGCTACACACCAGATTTTCAAGGGGTTTGTATAGGCAATTTTTATGAAATTTTAAGAAAAATGAAAACCCAACAATTTAAAAATATTTAATTATATTTTAAAAGTAATTTTAAAACAGTCATGTATCAGTACTACTATTTTATTGTTGTGTTATCACGATATTTGTTAAATAAATCACGTTCACGCTCTATAACTACAATTTTTCTCTGTATAATTGTTGCAGAGTGAACATTTGTACAAAATATGAATGATGAGAAATTTACTGTGCCTCGAGCGTGGAGGTTTTTTTTTTTTTTTTGTGAAAACCTAAAATCCGTGATTGAAAATCGTGAAATTTTAAAATTTTTAAATTAAAAAATGCATAAAAAAAATTTTAACCAAAAAATCTTCACGCTACGGCATAATAAATATTCTCGTCTTTCATATTTTGTACGAATGTTGACTGTCCGATCATTAAGAGAAAAGTTGTAGTGAACGTATTTCTTAATATCGCTATATAGGTACAATGGGTATATATGTATACAGGATCTTCTTGAGCCATTTTTACCGAACTTGCTAGCGTTTTTTTCATTTTGTTTCGCTCGTATTGAAAACTATGGAAAATTGACTCGAGCCCTTTTTCCCGCCGACACCAAATAGTTATTAAAATATATAATTTGACCGACAATATACCGCAGTAGGTATAATATACCTGTACCTACTTAAGTGTACCTACTATTAAGTCGTAAGATAACGAGAATGCGTGTAAAAATAATAACACTAAATCTGAAATAATCGTTAAACTATTCGACTTGTTTTCTGTTACGGTCGTTTAATTTGTATAATATAATGCGTGTAAAATATATATGGACACGATTATTCTGAGCCGAATATTCGAGCGTTCGACACGGCGGCCACGGGCGACACAATGTAGGTCTTAATTACACCGTTTCGTTATTCAAATTAGCGGACTTTTGTGGTGTATGAGCGCACCTTCCGCAGTATAGTTTGCAGTTGGTCGTAATATTATATTATATATGTGTACGAAGTATATGTGTATAATAATAATAATAATAATCATAATATATCGTGTGTATATATGAGAATTCAATTGCGCTGCGAACGCGGCGAGACCGAAACGCCGTCTTTGAAATGGCTTCATCGCAATTTCGATTATGAGAGAGAGAGAGAGAGAGAGAGAGAGAAATAAAAATAAATTCTCATTCGACAGGGATGAAAAATAGCGTTTAAAAAGCAATGTACATACAATTTTTCACTGTGCTCGTTGTTCGTCCGACTTAAAAAGGTGTTTCTCACGTCGGATTTCTCTAAAGATCGGTTTGAAAATTTCGTCTGTTACAGACTTGACCAGCATGGGCAACAACAAAAGAGAGATCAACGCTCCACTCATAGTCGTCTCCAATCGACTACCGTTCGTGTTGACCAGAAACGCGGACGGCGAATTGATACGAAAACAGAGGTAAGTCGATTACACGTTTCCGTGTTTTTTTTTTTTTTTTATATATAAACCATTAGATTTATTGCCGAGTAAGCTAGAAATTAATTTCAAGACAATACGAAAAAAAAACGTCAAAAATTTATCGTGCCTATTTTATGAATATTTAGTCATTTTTTTAGTTCTAAAAGCATATTTCTTGATTTTCATAGTTTTTGGTACACATATTTGACGATTAAAAATTTGTAAATTCAAAAATATATTATAAGTATACTTTAATTTGAGAGTTTTCACTGTATAATATATTATATTGTATAGAATTTCCAAACGCCTAGTTGATATATTATATTAATAATTATATTTAAGAACTCTTATCTATTATATACAATAATAATATTTAATAGTGTGTCAGTACTGATGTTATTTTATGGTTATTTCGGTCGTATATATATATATATATATATATATGGTACATCAAATTCATTAAAATAACCTAACAGCATTAACTCTGAGCTTTACTGTTTACAGTTTTATAAAATATTTGTATTTATATAAAATTACAATTAAAATAAGTGCACATTTGTACTTTTTAAGCACATAAATGCATGCATATTTAGAACTTTTTAAGAGCATTATCAAGTCCTGAGCTCTATAGTTATTATACTCGTTTTATTATAACGGACGGGACCGCTATCGTCCAAATTCTAACGCGATTGAATAATACGCTTCATTTTAGCGTAGGTACCTAACATAGTTTAAATAGATAAAATATTATTTACGCACCTTTAATAATAATATTATACAGGTATAGATTATGATGCATTTTCTGTAACGTTTAATAATCTATATACCTAATGTACATTTTATATAGTTTACGTTATTATTCGCGATTAATTAAAACACTTTCTATAAAATATTTTCGACATTTTATGTTTACCGACCTCACAATGTATTTTGCATAATTGCATGCCAATAATCATATACACACAAATAATACAATATAGCTTTTTGATCTTATACTTAATTTGTTTACTTATAAAATTATTATAATAATATGATGCGTAATACAAACCAATTTAATATAAACTATATAATAATATAATATGTGTATTGTTTACATAAAATCCTAAATCAGTTATTGTTTAGTTGGTGAATTTATTGTTATCAATAATAATTATACTATTTCAATTATAACGGTGGTAAATAATTTTAATTTTAAATTATTATAGCTACATATATATTTAAAATTCGAATAGGTACGACAATATTACATACTTTGTGTATTCGACATTTGAAGTTTCAACGACGTACTTGTTAAAAAATACATATTTAAATACATTAATGGAAAAGTATTATCAAATATAATTTACACACTTTTTTTTTAAGGAATTCCATATTTTCAAGACCTTATATAAATATAAAAATCCAACGATTTTAAAAGTAATTAAAAATTGGTTTATTTATTGTTTTGCGAAGTGTAATTTCATTAGATAGACGGAGACAGAACATGCAGGTGCGACGTCCTCTTAAGATTTTATGTGGGAAAATTTTAAATTAAAAATTTGAAGTAAAATTTTAACTTCCACTATATTATAGGTTCTCAACTAGAGCTTAAAATTAAATAATAATTTAACTTAAATTAGTTACATTAAATTGCCTGAAATGCCTTCAACCATAATAACAATATTAAATAAAGTTAATAGTGAAGAGGACGCTGCTACACACTCGTTTTTTAAGCTGTCTGTATAGGCAATTTTTAAAAAATTAAAACAAGTATACAAATCTAAGAATTTTAAATATTTAAATATTTTATACAAGTATTTTATTACAAATTAGTCCTGTGTCAGTTACACTTTTTATTTTTCTGTAATCACCATATTTGTTTAAAAAAAACCTACTTACGCGAAACTGTTAAACAGGTTCATTAAGAGGATGCAGCGGAAAACACCTTCACGCACTTCCGTTAGTACGTATTGTATAATTATCGTAGGTTAACGGATTTTGGCACCTACCAATAGAAAGACTGGAACTGAAACTGTGATCGTATGACAGTTTTTAAATTTTATTTCAAATTGTGGTTTATATACAATTTTGAAAATTACATTTTTTCATGTTTTTCAGCAGTTTATAGAACATGTTTTTTTTTTTTTTTTTAAATCAAACGCAAAACGTTGGCGTACGATCATTGTTTATGTTCTCATATTTCTATTGATACCAAAATCGTTAACCTACAATAATTATACGTTGATATATACTATTGGAACTGCAAAAACATATTATATAAGTACCTATACCTACTAAGTTAGTCTAGGTCTGAATGGCCTATATACACTTTAACAATGCTGGGCATTAACGAGTTAATAAGTAAACAGTTAAGTTAAAAGTTAAGTTAATTTTAGCTTTTAACTTAACTTTTAATATTTAATTATTGTTAACTTAACTTATATTTGGTTAATTTAACTTTTAAATAACGAGTTACTTTTAATTAAAACTCAGTCAAGTTAATTTTAAAACAATTGATATAATTTGATTTCATATTGTCAAAATGGTTGAATAAAAATAAAGTTATTTTTGTCGTTTCTAGTAATTATTATATTATGAGAATTATTTCTTTCCCGAAAATATAAATAAAACAAGAATACCTATATATTATATGATAATCACTCCATTATATAAATTGAGGAATGCATTAGATTTCCAACCAACAATGAATATTTAGGTGGGTATTAATTTGCAATGAGCAATTCCCATTTATTAGAATTTTGAAGAAAATAGTAGGTACCTACTAATCAAATATTTTTATGAACCTATTTGTCGTTAATTTTAATAATAATTATTGTAAACGCATTGTAGTATTTTCAATAATATTATGCTAATGATTTTTAAAAAATTTTTAAATGTTTAAAGTTAAAAAATAACAGTATTTCCAAAAAATAATAGATACTTAACTATACCTGTATATCTCAAATATTATATTGACTCGTACAAAAAAAAAAAAAAAAATTAACTTAAATTAATATAAGTTATTATTATTTTTATTTTTTTTCTATTAACTTAACTTAACTGAGTTAAAAAAATCATTAACTTACCCAACATTGCGTTTTAACACATTTTTGCTTAAAAAATAGGGCATTTTAAATATTTAACAAGTACCCAATACGACATTAATAATAACGCCCTTTGAAATATTAATATTATTAATCATTGTATATTTGAAACTATATACGTATAATACATACGTCTGATTAATTCGATCGATTAACGGTATTGATTAATGGTTTTTAATTGCGATTAGTGCTGGTGGCCTTGTAACGGCAGTCGCGCCAGTCGTCGTCGAATGTAAAGGCACGTGGATCGGATGGTCGGGCTTATTCGATTTGAAACCCACTGATCCAATTCCAGAATCCGATCCGGAAGACAAAGCTCCGACCGCTGGACTTAAATCTAGTCAAGTAAATATAATTCGGAGATCATTACGAATTTACGTATATTTTTATGATAAAATTATTACACGTAAAATTAAACACAATATCCTCCCGGTCCTTCGCTTTTATTTTCATCACTATTTTTTTTTTTTATGCAACTAACGCGCGCACGCTTGGATGAAAATACTCGATAATACGGTCACATGTCTATATGTATATACGTACAAATATATATAGGTACCTCTGTCCGTGTGCAAGTTAATGTTTTTTTTTTTTTTTTTTTTCTCTCATTTTATGTTCATTTTTCGCACTATACAGTGCGATAAATAATTATCGGTCGAATGTTTCGAGTTTTACCTTTACATTTTTATACGATTACAGATTATTCCAGTGCACATAGAAAAGAGCGAGTTTGAAGAATTTTACAACGGCAGTTGTAACGGCACGTTCTGGCCATTGTTTCACTCGATGCCGGATCGTGCAAATTTCGTTTCTAAAGACTGGAAGGTATTTATAGAATAAACAGTTACCCATACGCAGTCTTGGGCAGTAAAGTAGTTTAAATTATTACTCGTCGCTGTAACGAAATTACGTTATTTAATTATCTAAATTTATTAATGATTAATTTCCCAAGTAATTGCATTACTTTTAAAAAGTATTTTAACAATTGTAACGCGTTTCTTGAAAATTACTTTTAAAATAAAAGTACACAATATCAATAATTGTATTTACAAAAAGTGTTATTTATTAATTTATTTCTATGTTCTACATTTCGATTTTAGTGTGCCGGCATTTTTTTCCAATCGACGAATAATAAAATAGAAAAGTTGGTTATAAATAAATACTTAAACTGACTTTACATTTGGTTTTAAAACAATTTGGGGATGTTCTTTTCTCGTATTCCTTTTGTCTACAACCTTCAAAAATTTATCGTTTAAAAATTGATTATTGATTTTAGAGGTAATTTTTTAAATTTAATAATTTAAATTCATGATTGTGCCTATAACTATACGACTATGCAATCTGCTGCATCTGACATAAAATTATGTTAATAAATAATTAATTAGGTAGTAATAAGTGTACATGTATGTTATAAACACAATCATGAGACTACGTGGTTCATAAATTACCGAACAATAAGACAAACAAAAAATGAAAAAGTAATTTTAATAGTAATACATTACTTTTTAACTTTAAAAGTAAAGTAATTTCATTATATAAACAATTTTAGTAACGAAAATGTAATGTCACTACATTTTAGAAATGTAATGAGTAATTATAATTTCATTACTTTTAAAAAGTAATTTGCCCAAGACTGCCTCTATACGTATAGGTACGCGTGTCCACCGCAGCTGATCGATTATTATTATTACATACTTTATTTTCAATGTCCTTCCATTTAGACGTATTGTAAAGTCAACGACAAGTTCGCTGATTGCACGTTGGACGCCCTAAGAAATGTCATCAAAACCCTAGATGACAAGGGAGATCACGACACAGCTCCTCTTGTGTGGATTCACGATTACCAGTTACTGACGACTGCGACTAAAATTCGACAAGTGTGCGAAGAAGAAAACCTTCGGTGCAAGCTCGGTTTCTTCCTGCACATACCGTTCCCGTCGTGGGATATCATGAGACTGTTGCCTTGGGACGACCAAGTCCTCCAGGGAATGTTGGGTAAAAATACTGAGATATATGTAGTGAAATTAATTTACAAAATATTATCGTTTACTCGACATATTTTCATTTTCATTTTCATTTTTTTTTTTTTTTTCGTTCAATATAGCTTACGATTTCGTCGCCTTCCACATTGAAGATTACTGTTTAAATTTCATCGATTGTTGTTGTCGGAGACTTGGCTGTCGGGTGGACCGAACCAATATGTTGGTCGAACTGGCCGGACGTACCATACAAGTGAAAGCCCTCCCTATCGGTATACCCTTCGAACGTTTTGTGCAGTTGGCCGAGAAAGCCCCAACGTTCTTGAACATGTCCGACGACGTAAAAGTCATACTTGGTGTCGATAGATTAGATTACACTAAAGGTATATAATCAATAATAATTGTGAACCATAATATGGCTCATAATCAACAGTGACGTATTTAGATGGGTGGTAGGTTAGGGAGATATATCTCCCTCCTTGACTTTAATTTTAGACTCTGAGCGTATTGAATAATAATGTATGCATCCACTTTTTCGGGCAGAAGAAGTAAAATAAAAACTTTCTGTAGAGGTTTAAATTAGTTCTTGTTAATACTTTATACAGGTTATTATTTTATTTTCCAAGTAGTTTTCAAAAGCGTATCGAAAAACCACTTTTTATAAGGGAACACGAAAATTTGTTATAAATTAGAAAATGACAAATAACCTATAGTTATGATTACAGACTAGTGGCGCAACTTGCTCTGAAATCTTGAGGGAGAGGGCTTAACCCATAATATTGTGTGAAAAAACGTAAACGAGCAAAAAAAATGTCAATTTTTTCGTTGAATTACTTCCCCAAAATACGTAAAAAAAAAATCAATCATAAGACAACAATTTTGGAACTCATTTATTTTAATATCAATTATAATAAAATAAAATAAACTTTATTTTTGGGGGGTTATGAATGATTTTGGGGCTAAGCCCCAATAAGTCCCTCCCCCTTAGTTGCGCTTATATTATCGACTATATAGGTGATATACCTATCACCAAAATAAGATTGAAAATTAAAACGGTAGAAACTTGAAATTTGCACAAAATATTTACCACAGCTATTGTGTATATTTACGTCGTATTTTTTATTAGCCCTATAAATACTATAATAGTAATACTCATATGTTATATACATCGAAGCTTCGCACAGAATCGTTTTATCAAAAGAAATTATTTATCATTGCTTTTAAATGCAATATATCCACCACCAGTATCCTACTCAATGAGCGAGGTTCTTCCATCCCTACAGACGCTTTTTACAGACGCTACAGGGCTTTTTAACTTTTAAATTAGAAAAATGTGTTATTTATTAATAATTATTATTATCAGTATAATTATAATACAAAGATTATAAAAATATGGTCCTATACCCAAATTTATAGACGACACTAAGATTTTACTCGAATTTAACTTAGTTGAGTACCTAAATACTAATTATCGGTAATTTACTAGTGGTATTTATAAAAAGCACTAAGTTTTTTCTAAGAATATTACTTAAAGCTACGACTACTATATTACTAAGCTATTAAACTTATATTACTTTGTAATTTCCATGGGGTTTTGCAAATCACGCAAATATCGTTTCGGAACACGAATAGGTTCATAATTTAAAATCTCATCAAGGTAGGTAATCCATATTTAAAACATTTTTCGAAATATAAATATTAAAATTTTATAAAAGTTAATTTATAACCATTTCGTATTTACGAGATACCGATAAGGTTGACTAAAGGGTACTTCAGAGATTTCTTAATTATTACTTATGTTTTCCTTAAATTTATTTAAAGTGACATATTTTATAAATACCAAAAATTAAGATTTATTTCAGCTAAAATACCTACCTACCTATAACTAAGATATTTCTTGGTAAATACCGTAAGTCTGATTTATAAATACCAATTTCTAATTTAAGTTAAAATTATACTACGATTTTTCCTAGTATCGTCTGTAAATTTGACCACCTACCCAGGGGCGGATCTGAAGCTAATTTAAGGAGAGGGCGAATAGAGAATACTTGAGAAATAAATGGCTAATGCCCATTCAAAATCAATTTTATACTTCTCAAATAATGATGAAAAAACTCCTGCACCCACTCGTTTTCCTTCGTTTATAACGGGCGAAATTTTATGTTTTCTCAGGGCTCGTACACCGGATCCTTGCGTTCGAGAAGTTTCTCGAAAAATATCCCGAGTATTGGGAAAAAGTCGTGCTCCTCCAAATCTCCGTGCCGTCCCGGACGGACGTCAAGGAGTACAAACAGCTTAAGGACGAGACCGAACTGCTCATCGGACGCATCAACGGTCGTTTCTCGATGCCCAACTGGTCGCCGATCCGGTACATTTACGGTTGCCTGAGCCAGGAGCAGCTGGCCGCGCTGTACCGGGACTGCGCGGTGGCGCTGGTCACGCCGCTCCGGGACGGCATGAACCTGGTGGCCAAGGAGTTCGTCGCCTGCCAGATCAGGACGCCGGGCGTGCTGATCCTGTCGCCGTTCGCCGGCGCCGGCGGCACCATGCACGAGGCGCTGCTGGTCAACCCGTACGAGCTGGACGAAATGGCCAACGTCCTGAACCGGGCGCTGAAGATGCCGCTGGACGAGCGCGAGCTCCGCATGACCCAGCTGCGGCACCGCGAACAGCTGCTGGACGTCAACTACTGGATGACGTCGTTCTTCTCGTCGATGGGCGCCCTGAAGGACGAGGACGAGGGACCGCCGAAGACCATGCAGCTCCAGCTGGACGACTTCGACATGTACCTGAGCAATCACATCGCCGGCGCCGGCAAGCTGAGCCTGATCCTGGACTACGACGGCACGCTCACGCACCTCACGTCGCACCCGGACCTGGCCATAATGTCCGAGGAGACCATCAAGGTGCTGCAGAGGCTCACCCGGATGCCGGACATAAACATCGCCATCATATCCGGCCGGACGCTGGACAACGTCAAGTCCATGGTGGGCATCGAGAACGTGACGTACGCGGGCAGCCACGGTATCGAGATCCTGCACCCGGACGGCACCAACTTCGTGCACCCGGTGCCCCGGCAGTACGAACAGAAGATCTCGGGCCTGCAGAAACTGCTCATGGACGAGGTGTGCAAGGACGGCGCGTGGGTGGAGAACAAGGGCGTGATGATGACGTACCACTACCGGGAGGCGCCGCCGGCCAAACGGGAGTACCTGGAACGGCGGGCCATCGAGATATTCAAGGGCGCCGGGTTCGAACCGCACCAGGGCTTCCTGGCCATCGAGGGCAAGCCGCCGATCACGTGGGACCAGGGCCGCGCGTCCATATACATACTCCGGACCACGTACGGCGTGGACTGGTCGGAGCGGGTCCGGGTCATATACGCCGGTAACGAGGACGCCATGCTGGCCCTGCAGGGCATCGCCTGCACGTTCCGGGTGGACCCGTCGCCCATGGTGCAGACGGCCGCCGACTTCCGGCTGTCCGGGCCGGACGCCGTGCTCACCATGTTGAAGTGGGTGGAGAAGGAGATGCACAAGCGGATACCGACGTTGAGCCGGACGGTGAGCAACAGCCGGAAACAGAACGCCACGCTGGTGCACAGTATTCGCTCCCAGATGAGCATCGACCAAAAGGAAGAGGAAAAGGAAAAGATGATATTGCTGGCGAGGAGGTCGAAACTGACCACATGAACCCGTTACCTATAGCCAACCCGTACGATAATGTAATCGAGTGCCAATAATATACCGATGATATTTGGTACCGTACTCGTATAATATACGCTAACCGCAGATACCCGTCGGATCCCATGGAATAAAAAATACAACAAAAAACACAATGACTCCGATAATAATATTATAGAGGATGAGAGACGAAAGAACAAAAGCAAAAAAAAATAAATAAATACCATTTTTACGTTAAGCAAATATTTTCGTTTTTTATTCATATAGTAAAAATAAATATTATTATAATATTATATATTACATCTTAGGTTTAGGAAGGACGACCATTGTTTAGCGTTATAAATATTTTTTTAACTATTTGTTTAATTTTATATATTATTATTATTATAATTATTGTTATGTGTAATTATTTTATTATTATTATTATTATTATTATTATTATTATTGTTTGTTTGTTTGTAAGTAACACCGATCATTATTATTATTATACACACTACTAGTGATGATTATAATGATCAGCGTGAACATAATATTATTATTATTGCCGTTATATAATCCGAAACATGGACATGAATTTAAAATAATATGTGAAACACTGTGAATGTACAGCTGGAGGAACGCTAGTTTTAATAAACGGATGTATTCTCGATTAAGCCCGGCGATTATTGTGCGTTGATTTTCTTGACGTTGTGCAGGCTCGCTGCAGGGCTGGCGCCGTGTCCGTACTTTTCGTAGGCCGAGTTCAACGCTTGCAGTATCGGTCCGACGTACTCGATGGATCTATATATACATATATATATATATCATATATGAAACGACAAAATATGCGTTACGAACGATAATTGTAATAGTAATATTGTATCTATAATCAGGCAGTCAAAACGGGTTGTAAACAGGGTAACCCGGAAAATTTGAAAAACGGTTTCCAACACGTCACCCAAAACCCGAAAAAAATGAACCAGTTTTTACTCCCTGCCTACTGCCGACTATATTTTTATATACGTATATATCCATAATAATTCACAGTGCTTGAATGTATATGTTGTCGGATTTCTGTGGTATTTTTCTCAATTCGAATCGAATTAATTGTGTAGTTGTGAAGTGTGAAACCCGTAACAGTGTAGTTATAAAAATTAAAAATCCGTACCCGAAATCCGGAAAAACTCTAAACCGTTTTTACTCCCTGTGACTATAATAATATTATACCGTTCGTCCGTATTTTATAATGCTGTTAGAATGAAAGGGTTTTGATCAAAATCGACGGTTTCAAAATATACCATCGACACGAGACGAATCCTTTCATTCTATATAATAATACGTATCATATCGAACGAACGCGCGTGTATTAAACGTAAACATTGAAAGGGCTGCAGTGCTCACCTCTTCTGGTATGTCGTGGTGTACGGGGACGAAGCGTAACCGGCGGAGTAAGCGTCTCCGGGGTAAGCGTCTCCGGGGTAAGCGGCACCGTTGGCCGGGTCGCACATGCTGAAAATCTGACAGAGTTTGAAGCCGAACAGCGGGCTGATGACGGCGGCGATCGCCAACAACACCACGACTCCGGCCACGACGGCGCCGCCGGTCGCCAACGCTGCGCCGTAACTGTTGGGGATCAATGAAAATCTTTCGCCTGAAAATGATTTAAAATAACAATAAATAAATCGAAATAACAGTGACAAAACAAAATACTATGTATATCGGACGGATTTTATTTGGAAATAAAATGAAAACGAAACCGTTACGCGGAATCAATTCGTAAGCGCAACTCCTCTCCTGGCCTTGAGGCGCTGGGCCCCTCCCCTCCCCAAAAAAAACGAGTTTCAAAATATTGTTTTCTTATGTTGAATTTTTATTTTACGTTTTTTTTTTTTTTTGGTAGGTGGGTGGGTGGGGGGGAATTAATTCAACGAAAGAGTTGAATGGTTTATTTTAATTTTTTTGTTTTGCTTATAGAATTTAGACAATATTATGGGTAAAGCCCCTCCCCCCCCCCCAAAGATTTTAGAAGCTAGTCGCGCCACTGAGAATTATTGAAAAAAGGAAAAACGCCGTTCTCGTACGGTTTTCTATAATATTATTTTATAAAACTCGAAAATAAAAAAACTAAGCAACAGTAATGTATGTATATAAACAGTAACGTCTTTTGGGCGATTTTCCGAGGGTGTCTAAGATATTATTAGCAGACAGAAAACCGGAATTTCTGGTCAGTAGTCCATGAAAGAAGTTTTGCTCGTGGGGTAGAATACTGGTGTATATTACGTTGAATAAAAAAATCACGATATCCGAGATTTTTTCATATTTTTCACATCAACAAAACCTTCCGAAATCCTTGACAAAATGTAGAAAAATTCATGATTTTTAACATTATGTAGACGCATTTCTGGACTAAAACCTACTCAGTTTCTCAGAAAGTGCATTTTCCGAAACACGGTTTTATGTAAAAATAAAATGGCTCAAAGCTGCGTGCGTTTTATTACTTGTAAGGGATATAAAAATAAACACGTCTGACCTAGATATTTTTGTTTTTTAACAAGTGTAGACAATAATAATAAATGTGCGGCGAACTAAGGTTTTTAAGTCAAGGGGTGTCCAGACACGGAGGACATGCCCCAAATTATGCCACTTTACATAAATATTGTTCGGTTATACGCGTATGTACTTATGATGAGTACCTGTACGAGAAGAAAAAATATAGATTTCGAATTTTTTGGATGACGAAAAATAAAAAAACCCAATATAAAATTATAATATAGTTACCCAGAATGGTGGATTTTGTCACCGGGGGTGTCGAAGCTGCGGCGACCACGGTTGAGGCGGCGGAACTTTCTTTGGTTTCCTCGGCGAGGGCGTGCAAAGCCAAAGCCGCCAAAACACCGACGACGACGTAGAATTTCATGATTGCAGAATATGGATTTCGCTGCCAAGAAACGCAAAATACAATGTGTCGAACGTTATTTATGTTATAAATTTACACAAACTAGGTATATAGTACATTGTGCGATGTATTTCGTATAGGTACGAAATCTACACGAAATATGTTGCGGTTGCAGTATTCCTGCACTATTGTCGAAATATACGTATATTATTATATTTACGAGTGTGCGAATGAATTTGTTACCGCCGAAAAATAAAAAATAAATAAATAATCGTAAAAATATATCGCGTTTTCGGAGTTTAAAAAAAAAAAAAAATTCGTTTTCGTTATTGTTCCACGTTTCATTTAACATCGGTATAGTGTACACCGTATAGTGTTGTATATACTTCATTCGAATATATACGTACGTGGGCGATGAAAAAAATAAAAAACTTTACAATATTATTATTTTATTTGGATATTATATTTTTATACCGATTATTATATGTTGTACATGCGCGTTCGTAATTCGAAATGGTATAATAGATAATTCCGACGATCCTACTATACATAGGTAGCCTACAACGACGAAAAATCGAATAATCACACCGTCGGGCCCGCCAAACGAACGAGCGAAACGATATATAGTCGTGTGCATAATATAATGCGACTTACAGTAGGTACTCGCACATTACCGCGGTAACATATTATATATAGGTACCAGGGTAACGTCCCACCTATATAGTACCCACCGTAGTATAGTATCTCTGTTGGTAGTGTTCAAACGAGCGAAATTCGATTTTCCCAACACCGTTAAAATATGTACCTACTCGTAGTTGTTGTTGTTGTTTTTTTTCCACCCCAATTAATTGAAAAGAGAAAGTAAACAGACGAAAGTAGAGTTTATTAGATAATCGGATTAAAAAATGCCGGTGATTTATAATTGATGTACCGAAATCAATATATATATCGTATACGTAATGATCATTATTATTATATTACGGTATCACTGCCTAACCGTACGCCATACCAAAAGACGGGCGTAGGAAAACATTGGAAACGACCACGGCGGTGTGTACACACGTATACGTATTACGGTGAATAGTAAATTTAAAAAAACGAAAACGATTTTAAATTTTTTAAAATACGAAAATTTCCGTAAACGATACTTACCGCGAGTACGGCGGCTAATAAAATACGTCTATATGGCTGCGGTCGTATAGCGTCTTGTAGCGTCTTCGGTGCTTTTCGGCTGCACAGTGTGCTGGTCGGGGCGTTGTAGTAGCCCTTTTATACACGCTCCCGGGCTGACCGTGTAAAGTGCCCGTAATCGGCCGAGGACGTTATGGGATAATGGACGGTCCGATAAGAGCCGACGACTAGCAGAACACTTGGAAACGTCCCTTGGAACGCAAAAAACACGACGGGCACCCGTCCATTTAGATCGTCTACGACAGATATATATTGATAACAATAATAATAATTATTATCGTTATTAGGTATATATTGACTCGGGCGGGGCACTGCTATACCTAACATTAGGTCCTGAAAACATTATCGGGGAGGAATCGGTATGCATATATATATATATATATCGTTTTGTACGGCGTCGACCGCATTTAAAGTGCATTTTTCGAGAGGACGTCACACGATTGGTTTTTTTTTTTATGGTTTTTTTTTTTTTTTTTATTCAAGGGTTCCGCAGTTGCGGGCCATTTAAAATGAAATAAAAACGCGATTCCAATAACTGAACGGTATTCAAGTGTTACGTACTTTTTATTACCTGTGTAACAGTGGTATATTCTGATCCAAATATATATATACCCCATATACTTTAGTGATTTTTTTTTTGAAAAATCGAGGGTAAAAAACTCAAGTACTGAGGAAAGCCTTGAAAAGTTTTAGTCTATTTTTATATATTTTTTACGGTGTATGATTTTTCCCACTGTAGGCCTCATCTATACTGCCTCTACCCACTACTTTAAGAAGAAATATAATTACACTTTTAATTATTTTATTATTTTTCATACTGTCGAAATCACCTCTGAATATCCATGTTTTGGACGGACTTGGGTACTTAACGGCAGGACCAACTAGGGGGGGGGGGCGATGTTACGCTCGGCTCAGTCGACAAAAACAAAAAGTTTATGACCTTTTTTAGATTCTGAGCGTAGCGAGGGAACTAGTGGTTTTACAATGATGTTTATTTTTTATTATTTTTTTTTTCTCTGTTAACAAATTTACTACCAGAATGAGTGTTCCGATCTTTCCAAGCTTACATGGTTTCTTGTAGCAAATTTCATCTAGTTGGTACTTTTAAGAGGTCATTTTGCGATTTTCTCAATAGTTTTTTAATGCGTAAAGAAAGACTACCAAGAATTGATGAAAAAACGGTAAATTTAAGGTTTCTTCAAATCGGAAATTTTCATTTCTTCATAATTCCGAAAATAAAG
>JAIPRL010008144.1:0-21119 GCA_025469235.1 Pemphigus obesinymphae | reverse complement strand
GTTGTTGGTAAAAGGGGGAGGGGAAGACCGAAAAAGAGATGGGGGGATGTAATGGCGAGTGATATGAGGAAGGTGGGAGTAAGTGAAGAAGATGCTAGAGATAGAGTTAAGTGGAAGTGTAGGACCATGGTGGCCGACCCCAAATAGTTGGGAGAGAAGGCGAAGGAGAAGAAGATTATTTATAAGGATAATATTAATGACCCTAAGTAAAATGTATATAATATTTTACTAACATTCAATAACCATGACAACTATATGTGTTATTTTCTATTTTTAAAAGGTAAATTTTTTTATGCTTAAAATTAAGATTGTTTAAGATTATCTTTTTATAAGTATGAACTAGAACAAATTTGTTATCTAAAATTATTCAAAGGGAATAAATATACAATTAAATTTGATATAATTAGATATAATATAAATAATAGGTATTTATTTACAATAGCATTAAATAGACCATTAAATATATATATTTTTTTTTATTAACTTTACTAAACATTCAGTATAATTTTATGTCATGTTCTTCTATATTGTTTTGTACTTGTATTTTTTTCAAAAAATTTTAAGTATATAATTTTTCAAAGTGTATATAAACATTTTTAATAATTTTATTGAATTAACATAATAGTTAAATACATTTTTTAAAAAGATATTAAGTGTTTAGACATATTTTTCAATAAACCATCTTATAAATAAAAAAAATTTGAATTACCGATGTTTGAGATTTTTCAAATATAGATAGAATGATGTATGTTTAATTTTGTATATTTTGTATTTTATATTCAGGTCTCAAAACCCAAAATTACATAATTTTTAGATTACAAAGGGATAAGTACCTAATCGATTTTGAAGGAATCGTGTTTTTATGTCTTTTTTAGAATTTTTATTTACGCATTAAAAAACAATCGGGAAAATTGAAAAATATCTTCTCTAAAATACAAAATAGACGCAATTTGCTCTCTACTGGAAAATAAATAACGATTATAACAATAATCGTCTGGTAAAAAAGTTGCTCACAGAAAAATAAAAATAAAATAAATAAACATCAATGATTCTTCAATCCGCTTAGAAAATCTAAAAAACGTATAATTTTAAAACCAATACTAAATTAACTAATTAAATCTTCGCTAATTTCGACCAGAATTAAATTTTAGTTAAAAAATGCATAATACAATAATAATTATTCAACTATTGTTTTTTTCGGACACTTAATTATCTATTTAATATATTTACAACAGGAATATAACATATATGATATTGATAAAGTGTATCTTCTATAATATTTTTTATTATATTAATTATATCCACTTGTAATTAAAATATGTTATGTGTATGTATAATACTCGTATATATTTATTATTTACGGTACACAGTAGTACAGTATACATGATTCATGCATATTTTTCGCGATAATAAATTAAAAATATTTTTATCGACAATATAATCGTAGATTGAATACACCAGATAATAATATGTTAATGTAATATGGTAATATAATATTTTTAAATAATTTTCATGTATAGTTTCATCAATTATACGAATTTCACAGGATGTAATTATTGCAAAAAAGGATGTAATTATTTCCACGCTACGTATCTATAAAATGATCAAAATGTTTTATTTTTTTTAAATTTCGTAAAATATTCTTTGCACGAGGTCTAAAGAACACTGCCCTACGATATTAAAATAACTATTGGTGTTATGAATGGGTCGAATGAGAACGTATACACATCTCATATTATATTGGTATACCAGTACATTGTCGACAATTTCATCGTGGGTTTTTTGTAAACTAAAATGCCATTGAAAATAAACGTATATGATTTCCATAGGGCTTGGTAATCAATAATACCTGTAACACAATTGCTCAGTATTTTTGACATTGATAGATAATATTCGTATTGACGAATGGGCAAAAATAACAAGATGGATCATTTTAATGGTAATTTTTGCAACCAGGGACGTAATAACAATCATAATATGTTACGTACGAGCGTTTGACGAATTACCTAGTTAACGATTTAGGTTAATATAATAAGTACTTTGGTATTCGGAACGTAATAAAATTATTCTAATACCTACATAAATATATACCTAAGAGTTTTACAACATAACGTCCTAACTTTATGTATAATTAAAAAAAAATTAGAATAGTAGGTAATCAATTATCCTTAAAATACGGGTAGGTATATAAATTATGTGATAATCACTATTACTAAATTATGTTAAAATGACAATGAAACTTACTGAAATAATTATTGGTAAATTGTATTTATATTAAGGGAACGTATTTGCTGTCTCTGTTTAACCATAAAACAACAGAAACTATGTTATTTGTATACGTTCCTCACCGTCCGCTGGCTAATAAAAGTGTGGTTATCACGACAGCAAAACAATCGTTATCATATAAATTTGTGTGGGATCGAATTTGTTTAGCACCTGTAGTGATCCAAATATAGTATACAATACGTATTCTTTTCGACGTAGTACAACTGTGTCGGTTGTTCCTTGGCATGGCAGTTTTGTTTTTTAATAAAAGAATTAATAACTCAAAAAAATATTTAACCAAACAATTTTGTTTAATGAAGACAAAAATTATAATATATAAAATATATTATTTTAATTTTGAAAAAAAAACACGTTTCAAAAAATGGCGGACTGGGAGTAACTCAGAGATATACGGCGATGTTAATTTAGGTGCAAGGGTGCCCGCAGGGGGGGTCCGGGGGTCATGCCCTCTATTTTAAGTTAATATTAATTTTTTTATCACTTCTAAAAAAATAAAAATAGTATGTGCTGTATTATTAGAGAATATACGTATTATCATTGAACATAATATTATTATATAAGCATGAAGACTAATATAAAACTAATATAAAAATTGATATAAGTATTATATTTTGTATTAAATGTCATGTGATATATGAATACATTGTGTGATTTATTTGAACTAAAAAAGTGCCTTTAAAAAAAGCGCCCGCTCATAACCCGAGTGTTATCACCTAATCTTCTCTATAGGTTACACACGCCTACACACGCTCACTTTTCTGTTCAAACCTGACTGAACGATGAACGTGATATGACGACATGTTTATTTTTTTTATCACTAATATTCAAGTTTACGATTGTTATCAATTTAATGTACTAGGCTTATTAGCGTATTTTGACTAAACATTTTTCTTGTACCTAGTTTATTTTATTTTATTCGTATCTATATAATTTCTATCTATCAACAATAACGAAAAACTATAGTGATAAACAGTATTATTACTGGACAAGTACTCTTTTTTCAATCATAAAAATTTTAAATATGACTGAAACTAGTGAAGGAAGGCTGAATTATTAGTACTGTACTTGTCTCAATATTTAGATCGACATTAATCGAACCTATTCATAAAAAAATATGAAAATGACTGATTTTAGACTAGGTACCTAGTACTGTTCTTGTACTCACCAATTCAATTGTTATCTATGTTATATATTTACTTGACTGAGTGTATCTAAAAATTCTGGATTATCACTACCAATACTTGATCTTGGTATCTCGTGGTCCTTCAGAAACATTAGTGATTCAAAATACCATAAACTTGGTTTGTATACATCATCTATACCAGTACCCGATCTCATAGATTCAGACATTTTTTTATACTCCTTTCCGAATGAGCTCTGAATGAGCTGCGTAAAGAGTGGATTTTTTTGGCCACATTTTGCCTGCTCAAATTGGGAATTATTTCCTTTAGTTTGAATAATAACATATCATATGCTTCATTTCTTTTATTTTTGTATTCGGGTGATTTTATTTTCCATAAGCAAGTATTTTCTTGATACATCGCAATAAAATCAGACAATACCTTATGCGGCCGATTCCTGATGTCCATATTTATAAACACACAGATTTCAGATCATTATGTACGTTTTTATTATGTTTTATTAAATACTATTGAAGTATAAATAAACAAAAATTGGTTTTATCACAGAATATATAATTTATTAACATTAGAGAAGATGATAAGCGTGGTGATAAAGGTTCAATGTTTGTTCACTCCAACGAAAAATCAAGAATGACTTGATCAGTTCATGCCGCACCTGGGATTGATTGTAGGTACCTTCAGTTTTTGCCTACACACGATACGTTTTAACTGAAAAGTCCGGGACTGATCAGTTAGTTTAAAGGAAAAACTGAACGTGTGTAAGCACCTTATATCGTGCCTGCAGTCATGGAGGTATACTTTATATATCTCCATGCGATAACATAAACCTTATCTAATTAGAAAATGTGTTTCATGTTTTGTGTTTCTTATGCTATTTTAGCATTTATTAGCATTATACTTTTTACTTTTTTTGTATTTGTATTTGGATTTTGTAAAGGATTTACCTAAGCAAAAATCTACTTTTATGGATAATTTTGTTATTAAAAAATTAAAAAGTAATGGTATCGAAAATATTGATGATACTTCAGGTTCTTCTATTTCAACAGCTGAAATTACAAATAAGACTGTTGAACCATCACAGGTATGAATTATTATTATTTATTAATATAAGTATATATTACTATATACTATTACTAGTATCATCAATATACTATAGAGTATAGAGTATAGATTGGTCTTGTTCTTGGTTATTGAATTTAACTAACAGCCTATATAACAGCTTTATTTAAAATTATTTAATATCTATATTACTTCAATTGCATATACAAATATACAGATATTTGATATAAACCATTTTATTTTATTTCAGTATGTATTGAACATTCAATGAAAGTATGGTAATTTAGATAAAATTGTGTTGTTTTTTTACATCAATTATAGGTAAGTATTAAATTCTTTAAAGGTAGTTTTTGACTTTGCCCCCCCCCCCGGCTTATATTTCTGCGAAGCGCCCTTGTTTGGGTGGCAACGACATAATATGTAATTTCAACTCGGGAGTATAAAAGTTAAATATGATCTAATGAGCTACGAGAGCTCTATCTTATTTATAATAGACCTGGATATGACGTGATCGATGGAAGTAGGAGTGTTGATTGCTGAGTACGTAAAAATATTATCAAATAATATTCGGTATAAAAGTACATTTCGAATTAAATTAAATTGTCAATATGTGTAATAAACAGATTTGTAGTAAACAACGTATATGACAACGTCTTACTACACACCTCAGAGACATATAATTCAAAATGTAGCCAATGCAGTAGCTCACTATATATTTCGAGGTCATAGAATTGTTCCCGTACAGAACAATAGGTTATGGAAGAGTAACGTAGGCCGAGTCTAACCAACTGATAATTATATACGAAATTTACGAACAGCATTTTTGTCATAAATTTGTCGTTTTTAATATTTAAGTAAATTGACATATGATAAAATTTATAGATTAGAGCATTGTCTATATTGTAACGTCGTTTTTAAATTTATTTCTTTAAATCAATGAGAATTAAATATAATTCCATCTACTAGTATATAAAATTGAAATTATTAACGTTAGTTTTAAGGTGTTGTACATTTAATCCTAGGTGGGTTTGCATTGTCATTGTGTGATAAGTACCTATCATAAGTGTGTGTAACACAAAGGCTACAATTGTGTTTCCACTGTGCATGTACAAGTCTTATTGTAATTGAATAATATTAAAATATTAAAAGCATGACAAAATTAACGGTACATGTTACAATGCTGTACAATGTTCCAATTTCAATTCTGAAAATGTATTACGATTCTATATTTTTATAACTAGAGAATATAGGGGATACTTTTTTCATATTATTTTCCATAACTATGTTTGACAAACATAACACATCTCCATAAAGCTGAAAATGAAAAGTTAAACTGTGTTATTCCAAATATATTTAAAATTGAATTATTATATATGCTTTTATAGTGATTTAAAATTCATAAAAAATCAAAATTATAATCGTGTATATTTAATTTAAAAAATAAGTATTTTTAAAAAAAATATAACAAAACATAGAAAAAATAATAATAAATTCAAAAATTGTTTTAAAAATTTAAATTGAACAAGTTTAACAACATTAATTTATGCAGAAATGCCATTTTATCCACTTGTATAGATAACCATTTTAACGTTTGAAAAATCCACTATCGAAGACCCTTAATCAAATATTACGCAAAATATGTTCATCTATATGTAGAATAGTTATTAATATCATGAAGAGAATTTGGATCCTAATTTATATACACATAATTTTATAAGCTTTTGTATTATTACCTCTATTTTCAAATAATTTATCTAAATCCTACGAAAAAATATTTATTTGTAAGTTTATTGTTTCCAACAAAGTCTATTGAATCATAACTATGGACTCTTTCCATTCAATTTTTCCCATATAAATAAGTTATTATCATATACATAAAATTTTAATTTTTACGATGATTTCCAATTTTAATGTTGAAACGGTGCGTCCGGACGTTGGGGTACCGTAGCGTAGCTTTAAAGAATGTAATATCGCCGGTGATATCACAGTTGAAATGTTTTTAATTTATAGAATACAAATATAATTAATATATATATATATATATATACAAATTATATTGTGGGCCAATCGTCCGGGTATTCGGCCACGATGGTCGGGGTCTTGCTGCTCATGAGGTGTGAGGCCGCCGTATGCAGTTGCGAGTGTGTTGGTCCCGGTCCGTTTGCGGGAGTACTTTAGGAGCTGCTAGTTCGTCACGGCGTAGAATGGTCCGTCGCTGCGATGCTTCCTTGGCTGGAGTGTGTTGTGGCGCTCTGTTCGGGTGTATTCAGCGGCGTCGATGTTCGGCGGGAGTTAACTCTGGCGGGTAGACGGTAGTATGCCCCGTGAATCGTCGGTTATACTGCCGGTAGCTTGATGTCACTTCGTCAGTGGTGGTACTGCTAGGACGTCTGCGTTGTTATCGTTGTTGGTGTATTGATTTTGAATCACGGGGAGCTTAATAGATCGGCGTTCGTTCGGTGTCGGCTACTAGGCACACTGGATAGACTGGTCTACTGCTTTAGCTCTGTGATCGGGATCGGTCTTCGGCGGCTTCTGGATTATTAGTAGTGGCTTCTCCGATTCTTCTTTCCTCGTATATTTGTTGATTGGATGTTTGAAGAAATGATTGAAGGAGAATGGTTATGTTGTTGATTGCATTTGCTTGTAGAACGGCTTTAATCTTAATTACCTTTTATCGGGTGTGAGACCTTGAAAAATTGTAGGAAATGATTGTTGGATATGATTATACTTAGTTTAGCCACTCGTAAGGGCGACATCGTTTGTTTATAATAGTGGGGAAGGATGAGCACCCAAGCTGTCTTAGGTGCTGGTGTGGAGACAAAGAGTTTTGGGAAACTTGACACGGGAATTTTTTCTGATATGTTCGTGGATAGACTTTGTACCGGTTAACAACGTACGATTTCAGATATATGGGGGTGCCGACCGAATAGTGCGTATTCCTATGTTTTGAATCGCATCAAATTTAGATCAATGTCTCTGGAAAATAAGTGAAGTCCTCGGCTGACTAGCGTAGGCAAGTGCCGACCTAACGTACACGTGGAGTATTTGGAATTTAGTTTTCACCGGTAACGGGCTTTTTATATTTAAAATGTGGTAAAGCATACTCAGTACTGTACTATACTGAGCACACTCAGTTGCCTTTTTTATTATTTCACGGACGTGAAGATGAAAATAGAGATTTTGGTTGAAGATCACGCCCAGGTATTTGGCGGATTGGTACCAATTGACTTGATGTACTTTTAAATGAATACGAGTAACTTTGCTGGTATTAGATTGGTTAAAGCAGACCACGACTGTCTTTTAGGCATTGAGTTTTCACTACCATTGCTTAAACCAGTGGGACGCAGCGTTGACTTGGCTTTGGAGGTGAGATATAGCGCAAACACAATTTTTATTAGAAGAGTGGTAGAGTGTTTCGTTGGCGAAAAGGGAGAGGGAAGAATTTTGGTTTACGGAGATGTCGTTGGTGTAAACGATGTATAAGAGAAGAGAGAAGTGGGACCCCTGTGGAACTTCTGCTAAAATTGGTCTCGTGCTTGAAATTCTGTTGTTATTTCTCACGTTTAAATGTCGATTATTTAGGAAAGAATCTATTATTTTAGTTAATTAAATAGGAGAACCTAGTACATGAAGTTTTTGGAGAAGACCGTATTGCGAAATGCGATCGAAGACCTTCACCACGTTAAATAATACTGCCGCCATTTTTCCTGTTATAAGCTTTGGTGCAGATATGATCTATGACATTTACGAGCTGAAGTGATGTAGAGTGATGTGTCCTAAAGGCGAATTGTTCATGCCGAATTTTTGCGCCAATGGTGTCGAGAAGGAATTTCTGGATTATACGTTCAAAAAGTTTAGCCGCCAAAAACAACAGAGTGATTGGCTTATGGTTGACCAGTAAGTTATGGTCTTTTCCAGCTTTCGGGATTGTGATGATAATTCCAGTTTTCCAAACTGATGGGAAATATCCCAGGCGAAAGCAGCCGTGTAAGATGTTGGTTAAAAGGACTCCCGCCTTTAGGAGGTAGATTTTTCAAGGCTGCATTTGGTATGTTATTATTTCCAAGAGCTTTACAAAGGCATTTCATAATTTTCGCTAGAATACCTGGGAAAACGAATAGGCTACTGGGGACGGAGATTGACGGAACGTTTGGACGCTGGAGCTTACTCCCGGTATATCTAGCCCAAGGTTTGGAAAAAATTGTGTTTGAATAATGTCGACGAAGAGTTCTGCCTTGTCGTCAGCCATATAAATCGGGCCAGTAGGTCCTGTCAACGGGTGGGCGGCAGGGGCTTTATTCTGAAGCTTTTTGTTAAATTTGAAGATGGAATTATTTTTAAAGTCGAGCGTGGTCCTAAGCTTGTCCCACTCATCTTGTTTATGAGTGTGTAGAACCAGCCTAATGAATACCACTTTGTGGTTGAGCTGACGTTTAATGACCGGGTCACAAATCCTCTGCCAATCACACCGCAGTCGATTCTTGCAGAAATTTCTAACGCGATTTCTGACGGGAGCTGAAAGGGATTATTTGACTGTTTTGAAGATGTGTTAATGTGGATGGCTGTTTGTATTTTAGATGTAAATAGTGATAAAGTTTCGTCTATGGAATGTGTAGAGTTGAGTTTTGGGTTCAGGTTTTTGAATTTTAGTTCTAACACAGAACGTACTTTAACCCAGTTAACTCTTAGAGTAGAATGCGGAGGGGAGATTTTGACAGAGGAGTGTGATATTTGCAACAGTATTGGATTGTAGTCCGAGGAAAGGTCGCTGATATTGTATAACTCTGTTACCAACTGTGGTAATTTTATTAGGGCAACATCTAAGACGTCATGGCTGTGATTGTGGTTGTTGGGAAAGAAAGTAGGCGTGGCCGGTGCTATAATGGTATAGTCATTTTGTAGGACGTGCCGATAAAGTACGATAGTAGTGTTAGCATGACGACTGTGCCAGAGTGGGTGCTTGGCGTTTAAGAACCCAGCAATGACAAACCAATCGCAGCCGCTAGAGAAAGCATGAATTTCGCTGATGATGAGGGGTTAACCGGGTGATTTATAGACCGATGAGATGTGCACGTTTTTATTGCCTATTGATGTAGATTTTATGGAAGTATTGATGTGCATCTGGCGATAGACAATACGACAGTGAACAAGTATGGCAAAACCACCGTAAGAGGGCATACGCGGACGTGCTGCGTTGCCTGAGCGATACGTGAAAAATTTGGGATTTTGAGTGTGTTATTAGGATTTAGTTTAGTCTCACCAAGAAGAACGATGTCGATTTTAAGTTTGATTAGTAAAAAATAAAGTTCATTGGTCTTGAAGGTGATGTCATTGTAATTCCAGTGAAGAATTTTAAGTGGGTGAGAATTAAGCATTATCGGAGTTAAGATCTATGAATGAGTTAATAGTTAATATCATGACCTCTTTAGGATTTCCAGCAATTATAAGATCCGCCAGCAAATCTTTTAATACGGCAAGTACTTTAGTAAGGCTAAGGATGTTGTTTGGATTGGCGCTTAAGAATGGTTGGTTTTTACCGAATACAAAGTTTACAAACGAACGTTGTAGAGCTTGAGTTTGTGCATTAGGAGTAATGGCAGGGGTGTCTTTGTATGTTTAAGAGTCTTGAATAGTTTGAGATGGAGGTTAGTAGATTTCTTTGCTTGACCTGAGGGAGAAGTTTCTAGCACGTGCTGGCAACCTGACAACCTCTGAAATTTGCAGTGTGCGTGCTCCCAAAGTTAATACAATATGGGTCTTGTTCTAAGGTTTTGGTTTAGCCCTTATCACTGTGATTGCCAGCACACTTGACGCACCTAGCCGAATAGCCGCAATTTGAAAACCTTATTCAAACTGCTGGCAGGCAAAGCACTGCTCTGGGCCAGACTTCAGGAATAATTTGACACGAACTTTGATGTAAAACATAAACGATAAGTTATATATTTCGATAGCTACGGTGTTCTTAGATAGAATTACTAAGAAAATCGGAATTGGTTTATTTAGTGAGCCGAAAAGTTTAGTTTGCCCGAGACACCTCGGTTTTCTAAATCCGATTGACATTTTTCAGTGGAAATATCGACCGGGATGTCCCGGATTGCTGTTTAAAGTGATTGGTTTTCAGGTAAGTTAAAAGAGTGAAGTGCTATGTTTTTTTGAGTGAAAAAGGTCTTAAATTTGGCGGTAGTGATGGGGATAGTCGGTTCGCAACCAAATTATACCATCGTCCGCGGCCTTGGCAAAAGTGTTGTCCAGAGTAATATCCGGAATATCATAGACGGAGAGGCTACTTAATGCCATTGCGCAGATCGAAGAACGAATGGTTTCACACGAGGTTTTTTGGTGGGAACTTGGCTATTTTGCGAGTTGACGGAGGTTGTTCGAGAACGGTTAGAGCCCGTTTCAAAGTTAGGATTCGAAAAGTTGTGGTAGCCATTTTCTGAGGACGACAATGAAGACGGAAGATTAATTTCTATTGAAGACACGATGCTTGAATCGGAGGATGGGTTGGTATCGAACTTATTCCATGACTTTTTGGTGGAAGACGTGGGAGGAGAAGGCGGACTTTTTGAGCCACTTTTGGAGGTTACGGAAGGTTAGGGTCTGCGCTTGGGCGCATAACCAGTTTCGGTTTTCTTCCCATTGTGAGCAGTGTGGTTAGGGAATAGAGGGACCGGATTCCCATCGGTTTGGTATAAAGAGGGTGATTGGCCTGTGGCACAAAGTTGCGGAGGGGTTTTGCAGGAGTAGTTGGATGACCGCTTGAGCCAGCCCAAGTGGGTCTCGCTACGGCCGCGTTTATGCTACTTACAAAGGCCAAGGGCATGCTGTAAAAATAATGGATGCAGGTTGACATTACAGTAATCATAAAATTTTTACTACGTAGATGACCAGGACGTGATCCCAAGACAAGCAGAGGACTGTTCTCAGGTCGACGCCTAAATATGGTTTGCTGTTGTTAGAAATGTTTCCGGTACTTAAGCCGTCTCCCGTACCATATAATACGGTGCAGGATTTTCCACACACATTTCCCCGTTCCAGGGATCCTGGTTACCCTATCGCCTTGCGGGAGACCTTTCTGGAACGAGAAGAGGGTCCTAAGTCCGTGGGTGTCTGGATCGTCCGGATTCGCCTCTTTCCTTTCCCTGGAGGGGTAATAATGTGATCCCACCTTATGATTGGTCGGTTATGTTATTGGGTGTGTTTTACTTATTATTGTCTTAGTTTGATCACCACGCTCGAGCGAGATACATGTGACGGTGTGGACGACTCGCGTGCGGTGGCGATGGACACAAATATTTCCCCGCACGTTGCCGGTGCGTATGTATGTCACCGATGCTTCCGTGGTATTTACGGGCGACATACTACTTGTTATTTATAGTCTTTTGATGGTTCTTAAAAGGACCGTTTTTAATGGATGTTCCGGGAGTATCATTTGTGGTTCTGTCCCGTAACAATCTAAAACAATATTAGTTAGTACTTTATAGAGGTTATTTTTCAACATTTCTGGTGGTTTTTTAAGCATAACGGAAAACTACGTTTTATAATGGAAATGTTTTATATATTCATTAGAAATAATTTATAATAAATATAAATACAATAAATAAAATAGTTGAGGTTGCTTTTTTGTACAATATTATAACGAACTATGCTTATAATCATCTTTCGAACGCTATGATTTATCTTTGCTTTCAAATTTAAAATAATATTAATTATACTATCCTGTCCGAGGATCGAAGTGACAATAATTGACCATCTTACACTATCTATATTAGACCGATATTTTAAACTCAGTACTGTAGAGTAATTACATTTTTGTTCCAGTTATTGTACTATAAAATTACTGTAATGTCGTTTGTTTTTGTACACATGTTTTTATTAGGTCGGTACTGAAAATCATTTATGTGGCGTCCTCTCAAATAACATTTTTTTAACTTTAGCCTTTAAGTTACTTAAAAAACTGATTAAACAGTTATGGGAGTTTATAAAATATCAATTAAAACGAGCTAAAATAGTTGAAGATCATATAAAAAAAAATCGTATAACATGCATAATTACACATTTATCAGCTATTTTTAATTTTAATTCACAAACTTCTATTTTTTATATCTAATTTAATTTAGAATACATTTATTTATTTTCATGATATTGAACTTTCATGCACCAAGTCACAGATATAATATTAACTGTCACATCGTTTGTTTGTCTAACTTGAAAGATGTGTAAATACAAGACTTAATGCGTGCATTAAGAAATCTGGGTGACAGCTGTGTTGAGTTTTAACGGTATCTATTTGTCATGGTGTTTGACAAACAAACGTCGTCGCATGATGCTTATCAAAATGTCAATGTTTACTGTTTAGATAGCATGGTAGAGGATTAGGGAAATATACCTCAGGTATATAAAAGTACGTGTCTGTATTACTATTTACACGAAAATATTAAGTACTAATACTATTAAGTGGTTAATTTCAAAAGTCGGAATCGAATTAAATACGTCGTCATGTATTAGTATAGTATAGTTAAATATTAAGAGTACGATTATTACTTAAATCGTCAAACACTTTTTTTTTTAAATAAAAATAAAATGTTTACAGATATATTATATTACAACTCGAGATTCCGTCTACTATCACAAAAAGATTAAACCTATTACTTCTGAAAAGTATAGTTCTGAAGAACTATATAGGGACAAGAGCTATTTTTTTACCTTCCAAAACTTGAAATTAAAGACAATAGGGAATATAAAGTTTTCATTACATAAAAAATTGAAGTACTTATATCTGATAGCTACTTACGTACCTACTTAATTGCTATTTGGATAATCAACATACACCATTGGTCCGAGTTTTCTTATACGTCATGTACAGTCCTCAAAAGTTTATTTAAAATATATGCTTGTTCTTAATATTGTACAAAGTTTATAAATTTATTCATTGTTTCAAGATAAACGTGTTTTGTTTAAATTTATTAATCATTTATTTATATGAAATTAAGTTCATAATGGCATTAATTTATTTATAGGTATATATATATATATGTCAATTTTATCTAAAAAAAAAATCATTATTATAATCTTTAAATTCCCTATTATTTTAATGGCTTATTAAATAAAGTAAAATATTACATTTTACTTACTAAAAATGCTGTATTATATAGTGTATATTATTATACATATAAATGAATAATTAGGAATTAAAAATATGAGTCCATTCAAATAATACAAAAACAACTTTTTATTGTATATAAATTGTATACACTAATTAATACACTTAAATTATTTTGAATATAATATAATTAAAGTAAAGAAAAATAGTACCATACATTATTTTAGGCCCCCGAAGATTGTTGATACCTCTTCGGAATATTAGATTTGAAATAAACACTAACATTACTGACAGCTCTATAATATAAGTGATTCTAGTAATCCTGTATTATAAATTAAAACTATAACATAACAATATTATTGCAATTTTTGATGCAAAATGAACGACAAAAAGTTCAAAATTGAATAAAATTTATAATAATTCATTTAAACACAAACTAAACGTATCATCATTTGGTCCATGTATTATAGAACTGGTTCAAGGTCAAATCTTGTCTAAAGAGGATATCCATGTTAAATTTCAACCCCAAGCCTATGATTTGCCACCTTCTTATCCACCGAAGAAGGATTCAATATCCGGTGAAAACATTTCCTTCCTCTTGTTCTGTATTTACTGTAGTTGTCGATGAGTGTGATGATGAAGTAACCGGTTATCTCGCGTACATTAATTTCGTCCAACAAAATAATAGATAAAGCGTATGGATAAACTCGAAACTCGTAACGTGGGTATGATAAGTGCAGGCTTATAATCGAAATATATGCAGAAACGACGGTTTTAAATAGAATGGTTACACGGTGACGTGAGCTTAATTGATATCAAAAAAGAACATTTTTGTCAGAATTCCACCATCAGTTAACATATATAGGCCGTTGTGTGTATCTAAAGTCATGATAAAAATGTAACTGATAAACCAAAAGATGTTCTTCTATATTTCCTATGACAATAATAAGAATGTATATATCGGAGGTCGAAGAAGAATAACTCCCTTGTATACCTTATATCAGGGATGGGTAATTCAAAGTAACTAAAGGGCCGAATTTTGAAACTTAATTTGATTGCGGGCCAGATATAAATTTGTCTTTTTTATTATTATATGAAACAAATTCATCAATATATATTTTATGTCTATAATAAGAACTAATATTTAAGTTTAATATATGTTTATTATTGAAAATGTCTCTAAGATACAATTTACTTAGCCACTTTTACTATATTTGAAGTAAATTGTAGTCAAATTTTCGATGACAAAAAATGTCGAAAGACAGTCCGGGACGGATGTGGCCCGTAGGACGCCAGTTGCCCATACATGCCTTATATTGTAATATTTTGGGGAGGGGTGGAAGAAATTTTAGCACGTAATAATAGTGATAACTAATAGCCAACACAATATAATATGTAACGTCGTTTCGCGTATAATATGTAATATACGAGCGAAGCGTATTATACTATATATTATAAGATTCACGGGGTATTATTTATTAGCCGGCGTACGCGATATTTGACCTCGAAAATAATAATAATATATGGAAACCGATTCTTCTGGGGGTTTTGCACGTGTGGCACTACTGCCTCCCCTTTGTCCTTTATATATACACGTGTTTCGTCGTAAATTTTTTATTTTTCTTTCATGTCTTCGTATATATACATATATACAATAATAAACATATTGTGTGTCGTGTCCGCGCGTAAAGGGAATCTGTCAGGAGCACATGCTCTTCGGATATATTTATATACGAATATAAGTATTGTTCGAGGAATACATATCGAAAGGACAATAATTTATATAATATATGGGGCCGTCGTTGTCAATATAATATAGTATAGCGTGCGCGAAGGTACACTACTACCGTACAGTCGTCGTTCGGCTCTCGGCGGCGACTACAACAACTATGGTCTCGTGGAAGAAAAAAAAAAGGGGGGCCGCCGCACAATAGTGTACATAATGTAACACTGTTCGATTAAAATAACAACGGCTGCCACCACACCGGCCGCGTATCATTAATTATAAATCGGGTGAGTTATCGGTGCGTTTATGTGGCCATGTATATACCTATTTATACATTATTGTGTGTACAGGACACAGGGACAATAAGAGTCGACGTGTATAATAGGCGTATGATAATACTGCTGCAGGTACACACTGCAAGTCGGGACGGGTCGTAAAAATCAATCGACGTCGGTCCCCTCCTCTGACCACTCGGGCCTTTGAACGGAATTCAACGAACGAGGTCCCCGATAAATTATCATCATCGTTTCTGTTCGTTTTATTGTATTCGATTATTATCGTCCACGTTTTGCCAAACATTAACGCGTATCATATTCTATTATGTGCACGATAATCATTTACAAAGGTTCCGAAAATACGTCAATAATAATATATTATTTCTGATAAAGAAAAAGTTTTCGGATACGGACGTCGGTCAAAACCTCATCACACTTGTATCGTCGTTCAATACCGCACACTTTTTTCATAAGTCGTTTCCGTTCGCACACTTTTATTACACGCTATATGAAAAAAAAAAAACCATTTTTTTTTCTTGTCCATCGTAGCAATCCATTGAATAGTCCTATAAATACATTATGAAAACCGATTTAAATTCGTTAATAATTTTACCTTTTTTATATTTTTATTTTTTTTATTTATTTCTTGGAATTGTTTCATAAAATTGAAAATTAATAAATATTTTATTGAACAAATATTAAAATATTGGATATTAAATTGGAAAAGTAAAAAAAAATCTATTAAAAGTTTATATTTTGTTAATAAATTCAAATCTGTTTTCCAAATCCAAGTAGGATTATACGATATACAAAACATGGACACTTTTGAGTAAAATTTAGAAGAAACGAATTCTGCCTGTTATTTGAAAATTGCATATATATATATGACACTTTAAAATTAAAGAAAACCGCTGACATGCAGCAAATCGTTTATTATTGTATTATTACTTTATATTATTTTTATGTATATAAAGTTGGGAATGCGTTTCTCGTATGGGTAAGAGGATTTTCCGACCCGATTCATCCGATTCCCTGCAGTCGTCGTTCCTCGTGCATTAATGAAAACTACGGAAAACCTGGAGAATACTGTATGAACACACTCATGTCCAATAAAATACATTTTTGTCAGTTTGATATAATTACAAAGTAATATAAGTTATATTATATGCTAGAAACTAAATAACAGTTCGCCGAATATGACGCATTGTAACATTATTATAATTAAGCCCGATATAAGATTGTCACTATCATATTTGTCATTTCTATACAATTTATAATATGTATAAATAAACCAAGTATAGATTGAGAATACTTTGATAAAAACACTTTTCAATTGTTAGATTTTCTGCATTTGTCGTATAAAATTTTCCAGACAAAATCCGTTAAAAAATAATCGTGCTATATAATAGCTCTATACTTAATAGGATTAATTGTAATAACGAAAATATCGTTGTCTCGTACCTACGGCTTACACGAACGGTAAAAAATGACGTTTTTCATGTCGTGGTAATATGATTTCTATGTTATTTTATTGAAAACGCACCGAAAACGCGCACTGCGCTAATGCAGCTACTATATATGCAGTATATTGTATATTATTTTAACGAGTGCGTTGTATTTTTCCTTCCTCTCGCTTTGTGTACGTTATAATATACACGACCGTGTACTGTCATTTTATACCACACTATATATATTTTTTATCGGTCCCTACGGTCGTAATTTATTACTTTCGAATATTGTAATGACAGTAATTATTTACTATACAATATGTGTGTGTGTGTGTGTGCGCCATGATGTAACGGCGTCGGTTATCATTAATGCAGCCGCTTATTACCTACCTTTTTTTTTATTATTATTATTATTATTATTATTTATTCTTTACTAATAATTCATTATTCTTTTTTCCCTTTCTATTTCATACGTGTTATTATATATGATTTCGCGTACGTTATAATCACATAAATAAACATCGTGTGGCAGAGCTATATAACAAATCCGCCTAAATATATTATATATGTGTATATTATGTACATTATACACACCCAGAGCAGAGTCCATCGCATATGCAGTACATTATAATATTATGGTTGTAGAAAATAATATAATATATAGTATGCTAATTGGTTTTATGACGTATTTTCCGATAATAAGGCGCACGATATATTTATAATATATACGCGTGCGATTAATGACGTAACGTGTTTTTTCGTGCCTTCCACGTTATAATATATCGGACCCTCTAGATAAATCAATTTAGGGATTTCCAAACGTAATGGCGTATCGATTAATCTCGTGTGTGTGTTTTTTTTTTTTTCAAAACCGTTCTCGAAAATAATGTTCGTTATGATACGTACAGTATATAATATGCGTGCCTATATACATAATGTTATGTTATATACTGTATACAGTGCGTTCGACATAATTACACATCATAAAAAAATAAAATAAAACAACAACAACAACATTTAGAGCTATTAATAATGTTCACGTTGTAACGCAGTGTAACGTCGTAATCGACGTCTTCGTTAAAAATAAAAAATTAATTACTACATAAATCAAATTACTCGTATATATTATAATACGTATATAACCGTATAGGAATACCGTGTAATTGTTTTAAATCGGTACCTATAAAATATACATATTATATACTTCATTAGTTTACTGGGGTTAAATGTTTATAACTCATGTATAGAGTGAAATATTATCCATTTTCCTTTCCCGCTGCGGTTAGGTACGCATATAGGTATCACATTAAAGTGTAATATTACTATTATCGATATTATGTTATACCTAATACTATTACAATAAAAAAAAAAACAAGATTTAAAATTCATGTATTATAAATTCCAAAGTTCATAATACGCGTTTACGTATTCAAACGAAACTAATAATATATTTTGAAAAAAAACTATACGAAATTGGTTTTCGTTGTCATTCATCAAGAACCCTGTGAGTTAATAAATGGGCAAGTAAGGTTAAGTAAGTGGACCTTTAGTATAACGTAAATTAAATCAATAGTTATCATTAATTTTTTTTTTTTACAGTAAAAACTTTATTAAAAGTGAAAATTTGATTTTTCTGGGGAACAATAAAAATGGCAAATTGAGTTTCTAAAATGTTTAAATATAAGACACTTAACAATTAAACTATCTCCTCTCTAATTCTCTATATTCACCGTTTGATACCTACTACAAAAAAAAACTAATTCCAATAACCATTAAAATTCAGGTATAATATAATATGTGAAAATGAATTGTTGCGTACTACCATTGATTATATATTATATAGATTGCTCACTATATATATATGCATTATGCATACTATAGTATAATGCCCTATAAAAGTACATTTTTCATCAATATTTTCAATATTAATATAGGTATTATAATTCCTTGATGAAACCAAATTTTCCTCCTTTAAATTGAAAATATATTATGAATTTAATTTTTATATAAATAAAATCACCTTACTATATATTTGTATATATATGAAAATTTTAATTTGTCATTATGCCTGATTTGACTTATCTTAGAGACCACTATATAAAACTAGGTACTTTAAGAAGATACCACATACCCGTCTTTTAACAAGTTGTGTAAAGACAATTTTTATGATATTTTAAGAAACATGAAAATCCAACAATTTAAAAATATTTTAATATATTTTAAAAGTAATTTAAAAATAGCTTTTTGTCTGTTTCAACTGTTGAACATGTAATAGTGATATTTGTTTAAAAAACATCTACTACGCGAACATAAAACACCGAGGCTACAATCAAAATAAAAAACACCAAATTTTTTTAATACACAGAAGAGAACATATTTTATGACAATGTTTTCATAACTTATCTCAATTTTACATTATAAATGTCTAAAAAACATAATATCTTGAAAGTTTAACAGTTAATTAATAAATATAAAATAATTTTAAAAAAATAACAAAAACGCTACATCACAGATATAGTTTTCTTTTGTGTAATATAAATATTTGGTTATTTAATTTTGATTGTATCCTTCATATTTTATATTCACGTAAAACTAGTCTTTAGTCTTTTATTTTGAATGTGTGGCATCCTCTAATGATTAACGGGTTAATTACAAGACAAAATTACCTAACTATCTAACTAACCTATTCAGAAATAAATACTAAAATGTGGAGCTCGTACTTAATTAATAAAATTTACTTAAATCCAATGTTAGTTTACATATTCTTATGTTTATGCTTAATTTTAATTACAGAACTTTAATTACATCAAAACAATTAATTTCTTATTTAGCGTAAGATATTTAAAATAGCCAATTCCATTTTATATTATAAGGCAATATATTGCCTTATATATATATAATAATAATTAGGTTAGAACAACCCTAATTATGTTCGTTGAAGATAATTACTTTCAAATCATATGCAATTTATATTATACTCGTATGTGATATGTATGATAAATTTCATTTCTATACGATATTCCTTTTTTAGCCGACATAAAAATGTATGCAAGATGGTACCTACCTATAATATTGGTTTATTAATGAGTCCATTTAATTTCTTATTTGTTTACAGTTTAAAGTTTTAAACAATAACGTTTTTAGTTTTATTTTAGGTATATTTGAAAGATAAATTGAAATTTGAAAATAAAACCATTTTATTTTGTTACAACGGTAATTAAAAAAAAGCCGGTCAGTAGGGGGTGGAAGCACTTCGCTCGTCGGTTGTCAGTATGAGTGGATGTACTTCGCTATTGGGCAGGATACTCTTGGTGGATGTATTGCATTTGAAAGCAATGATAAATCATTGCATTCAATAAAAAGATTCTGAGCGTAGCTTCGGTGTAGTATACATAATTCTTAATATTAATTATATACCTACTCAGTACCTATCTATGTTTAACATTACATTGAAGATCAAATGTAGAAATAAATATGATTTAGTGTAACCTTATGCATATTTTAAAATGTAATATGATATATTTGTAATAGCTCAGTTTCAAGTAGGTACAGTTATTACTACATAATATTATACAGTATATTTTATTGAATGTTCAGTTTATGACATATAATATTGAAAACGAACAAAATATTACGTAAATTTAGTTAAATTAATGCACGACAAACGTTATATTAAATTTTTTCAAGTCTTGAAATCTCATTTTACCAACTATTTGGACTTAAATACCTCAAAATTGATAATTTTTTGGAAAAAATTAAAATGACTATAAAATAAAATTGTGACTACGGATTTTTGAGACTTTTTCAATTTAGTTAGCGTAACATATATTTAACGCTGTATAAAATTTTCAGACCTTAAAACCGAAAATTACCCTTTTTAGGACTTAGAAACCTTGAAAAACTAAAATGTCTATAAATAGCCCGAAATTGTAAAAAATTAAAAAAAAAATTTAATCATCGCAAATAGATTACTAAATTAAATATTGGATAAAAATTTCAAGATTTTCAAGTCTTTATTTTCGGAATTATGAAGAAATGAAAATTCCCGATTTGACGAAACCGTAAATTTACCGTTTT
>JAIPRL010008143.1:0-21130 GCA_025469235.1 Pemphigus obesinymphae | reverse complement strand
TATAAATAAATACCCAGTTTCTACAAAATAATTTGTTTTTATTTAACAAATACGTATTTCAAAAACAAT
The DNA here is from genome assembly GCA_025469235.1 of Pemphigus obesinymphae. Lineage (NCBI taxonomy): Eukaryota > Metazoa > Arthropoda > Insecta > Hemiptera > Aphididae > Pemphigus > Pemphigus obesinymphae. The sequence continues at coordinate 21,061 of JAIPRL010008143.1, read as the reverse complement.
GTTCTCATCTTCAGTGTTAAACAACTACTTGTAGTTAGTACTAGTACTCTTAGTAGAAGTAGTTTTTGGGGAAATAGTTTAATAATCATACTTTTTTGTTTCGTTATATTATATAGCCTCTTGGTCTCGAAAATTAATCGTTTTATGTGTGAGGGAAAAAATAATACCATTAGTGTAATGAAATACAAAAACTACTACCTATATCTTTTGTTTATTTGCAGATTTAAGTGTTGTTTAGCAATCAAACAAATACGATTTTCGCATTTAATTTAATTCAAAATGTATTCTGTGTATGAAAAAAAGTTCAATTAAAAAAAAAAACTTGGTAAAGTCGTTACTTATCTTCTAAATATACACCCGGTTTCTATAGTCAAAGTGAAGAACATTGCAACAATATTTAGTGTAAATCACTCCGTTAAATGTCAGGAGAATAAATTCTATTAGAACCCTGTAAATTTCATGAAATGTAGATAAATTTTCATTTTACAAAATTCAATATATTGTACATATATTATATATACCTACGTACAAAAATTTTATGACGAAATGAGATGAGATCTTGAATTTCTTAAATCCCTACCAAAACTGCCGTTACGTTCCAAAATACTTGTCTCTCTTAGTAGCCACTGTAGCATAATTCCTATAATTAATTACTTCCATTATTTATCATTATCAATATCATTTTACCTATAACGTATATAATGTTTCCCTCTCGGATCTCGCGTTCACCCTGCAAATACACACAGTCATTATTTTCTCGGTATTCCTGTAGCTTCCGTTTGCGATAGGTACTTCCTTCAGATTATATCGACTCTATATATTATGTTTAAAAAATTTATTAGTGATGATACGAACTGTTCGGTTCGAAAATCGAACTCAAAATTACAAATATTCGAACCGAATTAATCACAAAATGGTGCTGTTCGAATATCGAACCAAGGAAAACAAAATTTGAACCTGATTTGTCGAAAATAGCTAAAAAAAAAAATTTCAAAAATGTTTAAATAAGTAGTTTTTTTTCTATTTTTAGGATGAATAAAAATATTTTCCGTAATATATATGAGTATAGGTACATATTATCGACGAATTTTCTATATAATATAATATGATGTATTTATTGAAAATTATTTACGAATCATATACCAATATTCCACAGTATTCTTTAAATATAAAGCGATGTTTATAAATATTTTAAATTAGAACTGATTATTCTGACGAGTTTTCGGCGTTGGAAGAAGGTCGTTATTTAAATTGAATAGTTCGGTTCGGTTCGGTCCGGGTTCGTTAAAATTTGAAAAAGTTCGGTTCGACGTCAAAAATCTGGGTTCGTAACATGTTGTTCGTTAACATATTTTAATAATTAGTTAAGTATATTATATTATAACTAATTTTAAGTTCCCAGGTTATGCTTCCCTCGTTTTCTCATTACCAGTAGGGTATTTCAACTTTTTTTCTGAGGGGGAGGTCCAAATATATTGAAAATTAAAAATTATATACCTATACTTAATATATCTTATTATCTTTAAGGGAAAAATCGCAGTCAAAGGACTCTTAGTATAGGGAGAGGGGTGCGGAGTCTGCGCACTATTTTTGTAAAAAATACTTATTAAAAATATTTAATTTGAATTTTGAATTTTTCGAAATTTTTAGCCCTAAATGCACTTGAATTTTATACTTTTTAAATATTTTACATCACATGGAAAAAATGTGATCATTATGCATGAATAAAACCGAATGACAAAATAACTTTTTGAGTATTATATATTTTTCCTAATTTTTCTAACAGTGGGTAATACAAAAAAACCTGTACAGTAAATTGTTGTTTTTATTTTAAGGTTTTATACTGTTGTATTTTTTTTTAAGCATTTATATTTTATTAGGTAAAAGTCGAGTAGGAGTTTTGGATTTTCAAGTGCTTTTTAATAGTGAAGTTCCTGCAGTCAGTACTTTAAAGATGTAATTTTTCGATTTCCCTAGTAGTTTTCTTAAACGTAAAGGAAAACTACCAAAAATGAGTGAAAACTATCGCAATTCGGGAATTATTAATACCCACCAAATATTTAACATGGATACAAATATTTACTGTTCGTACTATATTGATATGATGAAAAATTAAATACATTGTTAGTTTATAAGAAAAATAAAACCGGAAATTGAATTTTTTTTATGTAATGTATTTGTTTTTTACGTATAAGAAATAGTCGAATATTATGAGTTTTCTACAGAAAAAGTTAAATTATACCGAACTTTGTACATACTGGTTTTTCGTAGGCAATTTTTTCTTTCAAATTTAAAATAATTATATTAAACCACCCTGTACGAGGACTGTGATGACGATAAATGAAATTCCACCGCCTGTACCTGGATCCCTTCCTATTTCCGTGTTTATACATTTTAACGTTTTAACCGCAATTTTATTATGATATTAATTATTATGTATCTATACATATATAGACATACATTATACAGTTATACAGCTAATGATCTCGTTATCAAATAATGTCAGTGAAAATTTTTCGATTGTTTTCCATTGGATGGATTATGATTACATTTTTACTTTAGGAGAAATTAGATTTTTCAAAAAATACTCTTCCCCAAGAAGTAAAATAGGCTTACCGAACATAATGTTTATTTAAAAAAATATAAGTCATCCGTCGATTTACGAATATAATATGTACTAGGTAAATTTATAAATGGCCATGGGACGAAATATGAATATCGTTATTCCCCTAGTGTTTGGCTGAAAAAAATGTTCGTCGGTCCCCATTACGTTATTATCATCTTTTATGTGCGGTCCGGTCATCCACAAAGAGCGGTATAACACAACATCAAATTTGAATCCGTAGCCCGGAAAAAGTCTTACTATCGTTAATCTTTTTATTTTTTAAATTTATTTCCATTCCTATTTAAACAATATCCTATTATTATAAATTACAATACGCGTGTATTCCGCGAATTGTCCGTTTTTTTTTATATACTTTTGTCCCCGTGAACAAAAGACACGATTTACGAGTAAATGCTATATACGCTCGACGTTTTAATCGAATAACCGAGAGAAAAGTACATATATAAAATGCCCACAGCGGTGTTCGTATACATATATACAGATATACTCAAAAAAAAAACTTATAATGTTCTTCAAGGCTGTAATAATTACCGTAATAAACTTCGCAAAAGAGTATATCTCTAAAAAAAAAAAATTACTGACTTTTTTTCCTTTGTTTTCATTTTCTGTATACTCCGAGGGTATAATATAGGTACCTACGGTAAAAGTTTTAAAATATATCACTAGAATGGAAAATATTTTAACGTTTATAAAAGTGTAAACTAAATAATTTTGAAAGTATTATTGTTATGTCTATACTGTTTTGTCGTAAACGTATTTGATGCGAACAAAATTATTTCGAAAATACTTTTATAAATAACAGAGTTATCTTAATTACTATTTATGTACCTATTGATTATTGGCCATATATTTTACAGACATTGGTCAACCAAATTAATGTTATCTTAACCACAATTTGACGGAGCTAGTGTAGGGTTCACCCTCCCAATCAATTTAATGGCGCGTAATACCAATATGTGTACCTCCCAAAAACCTGAAAATTTTTTACCTTTTGTTAATTTATCGTTAAAAAGTTAAATTTTTAAAAATGTACCTATTTATTCATTATAAAGAAATTTTATTCCGAATTTTATCGTTTGTCATTGACTCTTACTTCTTACACGTACAATTTTGTGGCTAAAAGTTGAGGTGATAAAATATGAATTTAACATGAAATTTTCGACAATATCCATTTATTCTGATCTTATATTGCCTCTCCTTTTGTTCCCAAACTGTTTAGGACCTCTCCTACTCTAAGTTCAATCATATAATATTTTCCTGACCAGTCTTTTGATTTCTTGGAACTTGAACTCAAGGTTTTTAAGAGAACACTATACCACTATTCTTCCGTGCTTAAAACGAACTTCGGGAAATGCACATTTCTAGGCATTTTCTACCTATAAGGCGGTTTTCGATAAATCTATTATTAGTTCAGTTATACCGTTGAATTTTCCGTTTTTAAACACAATATCTATCATAAATTCGCCCAAACAATAATTTTGATTGTTTTATAGAGTATAAATAGAGAGTAAGATGCACCAATCAGTTTTCCATACAAATTATTACGCAACAATAAAAAACTGATACAGACACCGTTTTCAAATTATTTTAATACGAATCGTTATAATTGATTTTATGCACCATAATTGTTTACAAAATACCAATCGTAATTTTATTTTTTTCAACCAGTAGATTGGTCTACAACTCCAATTCTCAATTCTAGCCAACTGCCCACGTTTTATTTAAGTTCCTTAAAGGTTTTGACTCTTGGATCACTTTTTATTTGTCCTCTATAAGAATTTCAAGGACGTCCTACAATTTTCTTTCCTTTTATCATAACTAACCTCTATAAATAAATTATTTAACTCTTCTGGTTGTCTTGGGGCGTTTCCAGTCATTTACCAACGCCTTGCTCTAATCGTATCCATGAATGTACGTTTTTCTTTTATAGTTCTAAAAACTTCTTCGTTTGTTTTTCTTTCTATCCAACTAATCCTTTCCACATGCCTCCAACACCACATTTCAAAGGCTTCTAGATTTTTCTTTTCAATATCATTTATGACCAATGTTTCACATCTATATTTTGTAACACTCCATACATATGTTTCAATGAGTCTCTTCTTCATATTGAGATATGTTTTTTTTGAGGTGAGCAATTTATATATTTAACTCAAGGTAGTTGTCACCAATGCTATAGGTACGTTGTTTTATTTCTTGGGTGCTTTAAATTTTATTTATAAAATACTTATATTTTAATCGAACAATAATATTCTACTAATATAATAATAATTACAATAGAAAGTATATTACACAAACTATATTATATTAAAAGTACATATTTCGTAACATTATAACTAGAAACATTTAATTATATTTATCACATATATAGTTGAATTTTATAATTCATAACATCAGATTATTTGTAATTGCTGGTATATAAAGTATTACATTGACTAGTTCAAGAGCTTACATATTATAGGTATATACTAAACTTTTAACAATCGGATAAAATTTGTATATCATTTTTTTTTAATCAATAAAATATACATATTTTTTTTATTCAAAATAATACTTATGTTTAAAAAACCCGATCATATTGAAGTATCAGATATATTTGAATTTTTACGATCAATAAACCCTTCGCTGTTTCTGGGCGTCCTCATGATTTTTCCGCTCGTAATCAGTCGTCCGAATCCTTCTTGATGAGCGAAAGCATACCCCGATCGGATTGACCGTCGTTTATGCTTTATTGACGATGTCGGTCTCGTTCCACCTGCCGATATTTGTCTCCTAAAAATGATGATATAAATACGTTTTAGATATTAAACATAATAGTTCTGAAGTTTGTTAGTGTACGTTTTGATGGAATTAATATCGTCTATTTGAGTGAAAAACAGACATTTTTGGGTGATTGTAAAATAGATCACTGACACGTGTACGCGGATACGTCAATATTTTTCCCCGTATAATTTTGATACGGGCTAATAACACTAATGATAATTTACGACATATACAAGCAGAAACCCGTCCAGCGAAAAAAATACAAAATTTTCTATATAATACTCCTTAAAATACGGCAGTCACGGTACATTTATCCACATAGTAATAATCGTTTCGTTTACATTTGTTTTAGTTGCTTCAGACGAAGTTTATCGATAAGAGTAGGTTTCGTTTCTAGACAGTACAGTCGCCAAGCCACTACAGGACCAACTATCACCACCACGACCAAGAGCGTCACCAACCAAAACGTCGGCTGTAGCATTGCCTTTAAAAAAATTAGATATGTTGTATCAGTATTATATAAATCACTGAAAAATAGTTATCAATAATATGTACCATAGCCAAAGAGCCCACGTAGCTTCCTCCGATGAGATAATTATAAACCCATTCGGCCAAAAAGAACATCACCAATGATCCCCAAATGACAATGTGGTTAATGACGGTCCAGTACGATGTGTCAAAGGCCACCTGTATATTATATTATAGCGCACTTGTACTTATGACATAGTCGTCGTTTTCAATTATTCAAATTGTTTACCTGTATCGTCATGGCCGTGACAAGAATCATTGCAACCACTTCTGCCATGTACATATGATCCAAAACGTTTAATCCGTCTGAAGTCATACCATTTAAATAGGCACCTAGAATAAAGTAACAATGTTTCGTTACAAATAATTATTAAAATAATTCGAAAATATTTCAAGGCGAAACGATATCTACCGTAAGGCACAAAAAATATCACCAACGATGCATATGTTCCCAGAGTGGCGCACTTGAAAAATTCTTTATTATTAAAAAACATGTTGTGGAGTCCCGGAGTATAGAGTTTTGGATATGCAATACTCTTGCGATCACTAACATCCTGGTCCATAATACCGATGGCCAGTACCGGCAGAGCTGTGTAGAACATGTTATAGACGGATATGTAAAAAGGATCAAAAATTGTCTGAAACAATATTTTAGTAAGTGTATTATAATATAAAAAAAAAATGAATAATATTCAAGTGACGCACTTGAGCGCTGAAACCGCAAAAGAAACCAAACCAAATGTGACACAGGGTGAATGCCACGTTTTTGTAGAAAAAATACCGCAAGAATTTACACATTCTGTAGTACGACCACCTTCCGTGCACTAGGAGCAGTCTTTCCAAAAACCGAAACTGCCCAAGTGAATAATCCGAAGCCAACGTCGCTTGGTTTCCTTCTTGACCGGTGATCCCGATGCCTATGTGAGCTTCTTTTATCATTGATACATCGTTAGCACCGTCACCAATAGCCAACGTGACGGCCTTCTTGTATTTTTTGATGAGATGCACAACCATCGCTTTTTGGAGAGGTGTCACCCGACAACAAATTACAGCTTTGCCTTAAACACACAGTTATTTTATTTTATTTTATTTATTATTTTTTTTTAACACAATGTATTAGACTTATTTTCGTTATTGAGACAAACTCACACTTTGTGCACAATTCCACAAACTTGTACTCGAGTTCTGTATGCAGAGCATGGACCAGTGAATGGCCGTTGATAATCAAAGCGTACACTTGGTCTTCGTTCTCGTCAAATTGAACGTCATCTGGCTCACTTTAATTCATACCATTAATCGTATTAACATACACTATTATAAATTCGTATCGCTAAAGTTCTAACCTAAATCGTACAACGCTCGTAGCCATACTATTTCTTCCCGACCGCTGTCGTTCTGAAATTCCTAAAAGGGAATTATTACACTGATCGAGTTGTTGTTCTACTTGGTCTTGTGTGCTGCCATCTACTATCCACAGTTCCATGTCATCGCCCAGAAGATGACACGAATAACCGATATTAATAGCAGTTTCTAAAAATATCATAACGCTCTTTAGTTTAGTTATAGTATAGTATATACTGCGTTACAAAAGTGAAGACAGCGGACAGCGCGCCCGTTTTCTTCCGGTGTCGCATCTCCATCCGTCCCGTTCGATATTTCAAGTGTTCTGAACTGACAGATGCTAAACTGAATGACGGTTATACGGTAATGAGGATAACAACTATGGGAATGGGGACCGTTACCAACACCACCGAATGGTAACTTACTGAAACGCACATTACTTATTATGGGGTTTTTGTAAACCTTAACTTAACGAGTAACAGAAACAAATTATCTTAACTGATCGATTTTGGTATCAAAATGTTTGTCTAGATGTAGATTTTATTTATGTATTATATATATACTTTTATCTATCATGTGTATAAACCATTTATTTTTATTATTTGGTAGTGGAGATAACTCTTCTCGTTTTTATAACTAGAATCAACGATTCAGTAGTTGTTATCTACTTTAGTGTATAGAGTGTAAATTGAATACTGGTGCGCTATGACTCCATGTAGTTGTTCAAGGATGCACAACCGATATTTTCACTTTTAGAACGCAGTGTAGTTAAGGGGTGCATGTAAATTCCGTCCAAATCAACGTATGGTTAAAAGATCTATGGTAAATTCAACCCTAAAAATTTCAAAGTCAAATTTTGAGATATGTAAACTCCATCTCTATTGTAAAATAAGCTTTTTGTAATCCATGTACGTACTTTATATGATTTAGAAAAATATATTACGTTCTTGCGTACACATTACATGAAGCTTAACGGGTCGCGATGAGTAAAAACGTATTAATTAAGTTGGTAGTTATATAAATGTACTGTTTACACTTTACATAATATACGAGTAAATACAGCAATAAAGATATCAATATAGTATAAATTATTCTTACTTAATTTGTAAATATTATTATGATTTTATATTGAAATAAAAATATTACATTTAAATACGTTTTGGTATAATTATTTAAGTTTTCATTATTGATTTATTTTTATTATTTTATTATTACTCTCAATGCATATTATTTGATCAAAGTTATATTTTAACTGGGCCGAAATGTACATATATATAACAAAAATTAACTGAATAACTCCGATGCGGAATTTCCATGTCCCAAAATTTGACCAGGAAATATTTGGGGCAGATTTTACCGACTCCGATATGAATTTACAATCGCCCAGCTAAAGATACAAAAAAAAACCCAATACAGTCATTATTATTTATACCTTGTTTATCACCAGTAAGCATCCAAATATGCATTCCAGCCAATAGCAAGTTAGATATAGTCCTAGGGACGGCGTCTTGTAACTTGTCTTCAATGGCAGTAATACCTATACCATTGAACAAAAAATTACACAATTATTGAATTATAAAATTTTTCGAAATAATAGTGTACGTTTATTTTCAATTAATTTCTTACCGATTAATTTCAGGTCAGTTTCAATTTCGTTGTAAACTCTATTGAGTTTTTCCTCTCTGTCATCTCGCGCCGATGCTGCTTCCATGTATTTATGTTTCCACAAATCGAAAAACTCTTCGTTGATATCCCTGACAGCGCAGCAAAGCGTACGCAGCCCATCTCCTGCGAATTCCTACCGAAATAACGCTGTCATCGTAATCGCGGTAACGTGGTGTACCACACTATTCGCAACCGTACTCACATTCAGATGTTGCATGGTCGTGGTTTTGTACTCTTCGTTTCCGGGTTCCAGGCGATCGAATATAACGCTATCGGCTCCCTTACAGTATAACCGTATCTTGCCGTTTTCCCGAAATACCACGGACATACGACGTCTGGTGTTGTTGAAGTCCAGAATACAAAGAAGTTCGTGCACCCTGGTTTCACCCATGACCTCGACCGTCACGCTGTTCGGAGTGCGCTCTATGAAAACGACGCCAAAATTTCTAGCCGCCGAAACGAGAGCCGATTCGTCGGGAGATTGAGCCTGATACTTCAGGATTTCTACGTTAATTGAAAAATAAAAACACGTGTTTATTAGGATACGATATCATAAATCGAGTGTCAGTACATGGACATTGCTGTAAAGTATTATTGACTGACAAACCGCGGAAGTCTCACCGTTTTTCCAGCTGGGCATAACAGTGTGACATAAAGCTAACAGCTCGAAAAAAGTCAACACTACGTTTTCGGAACATCCGTTGGGGGATTGTCTCACGGCGTCCACCAGACTCTGGTCGTACCACAGGAATCCAGATTCGTAATGGGAGTTCCACGAAAAGTCCACTGGCGGAGGTCCGACCTGTCCGAGAAATCAAACCGAATTTAATACAATTTCAACGATTCATTTATCGTGTTACCGAGTTCTAATAGTAGTGACGTCAATACCAAGTGCAACGCAGGATTTATAGTTACTCTTCTGCAGGCACCACCCTGGTCTACTTTATTTCCACACCGGGCGGTGTTATTGTAATTCCTGATGACTGCGGAAGGCGTCTGATTATCCATGTACGTCTAATGGACGAACACAAAATAGTACAAACACAGGAAGCTCGGACAACGACAGTAGACGATACGTTGTGTGAACATTTGTCGTTGTTATTATATTATATCACAGATTGTTATTACATGAGTAATGAAACCTACAGACGGCATACCCTCAGGTAGTTCCAAAAACGGTCTTCTTAGAACTTAAATCAGTATGACCAAGGATGAAAATGAAAAAATAACCTTACCTTTGATTACATTAATGTAAACGAGTTCTAATAATGGAAAATCATATTAATACGGTACTACTGTCAAATATGTTTATAATAATTTTGTTGCGACAAACTGTTTTGAGTCATTCCGATCAGAGCACTTTGTTCTAAAATACTTTGTTCTACGCTTCCGAGTATACCGTCTAAATCTGTGATTATATTAACCATTACTAATTATACCTTAACCATGTCATCGGATTTCCCATATCGAACTTCATTTTGTTCACCGTAAACGATACCGTTTATCGAACACTTATTGAACGTCATAATGTTCTAAAAAAAAACCAAATGATATAGGATCGTCTCGATATTTTAATATAAATTCACCTTGGTCAGGGTCCCGGTTTTGTCCGAAAATATGTATTGGATCTGTCCGAGTTCTTCATTCAGCGACGTGGTCCTAGCTTTAGCCCTGGTCCCGGACTGTTTGTCATACATCTTCTCGTCCCAGTTTATAAAAAAACTCTGCACGAAACGTACAACTTCGACACTACCAGACAACAATATATTAAGAAAATAAATGATTATGATATTTAAAAAAATTGTTTGTTCAAAGGGTGTTGTTATACTATCGACGCACCTTACGTATAAAGAAATTGGCACTAATGTATTGAGAACGATAGCATATGAAAAGAACACTAATGTTCCTATTGTAATTGAACCGGCTAGTCTATCGGATGGCACCAACGAATCCCAAGGTAGATATATTTGGAAATACCAACCAGTTTTAAATTCCCAAATGGCTGATCCAATCATGCAAGACAAACATAGTAAAAAAAGACACAGTACGATCTGTAAGATGAAAACAAATGTTAGTTTTCTTATACTAAACGAAACATTTTTTATATTATGCTAATTACTCCGATGATGAGAAGGTTGAGCAGCCTATCGATGGTGGTGCGCTTAAATTTCGATTTTCCCGAATTCTGCATGAGTTTCGTATCCCTCCCGGCGAAAATAACCATACCGTAACACCATTCAGTGTTTCTCAGAACGCATCCTCTTAAGATAATATGATCATTATTTAAAATCAATCTAAAACAAAATATTCAGTATATAAAAATTATCAATATACATAATTTGTACGTCGATCCTTTTTTCCGTGATAATTTTATTATGATTAAACATATACGTAAACCTAAATGTCACAAAAAGGTCGCCGAAACTGACACTCCGATTGGGTTTTATAAATTATATTTTTATTAATTATTAAGATTATAATCTTGTCTGTCACATATCAAATATTATAAACATTTCTAATTTTAAGCAAAGTGAGCAAGCTACTCGTATTTAATTTACAATGATATTTATTTTAGATTCTGGGCGTAGCAAGGTAGCTTATACAATAATGTTGATTTTTTTTTTTCTAAGAACAATTTTTGGTTAGAAGGAGTTAAGTAGGAGTTTTGGCATTTGTATGTTAGAAAATCGGTTCTATTTGGTACTTATAAGAGGTCATTTTTTTATTTTCTCTGTAGTTTTCTTAAACCTATAAAAACTTTTATAAGGTGTATAAGAATGTATATGCAGAATGTAGTTTTGTACAAATACAAGGAAAATAACAAAATATAGTACTTATACGGTATATACATCCTAGTATATCTATCTAGTTTTATTCGAGGGGGCAAGTATAGGTTTCAATTTTGATTCAACACCAAAAATAGTAATAAAATAAAATATATATATACAATATTAATAAGGGGTCGACTACCCCTAATCAGTACCCTAATAGTGGTTGAAACACGTGTTTCGGCACATGAGATACCCAGTTAAACTCCCAGGTAAAATTGGGATAGCCAACGAGATTTTTCTTCCTGATGGCATCTGGTCTTTGGTCCAAGCCGGCTATAATTACCAAACCCATCCAATAATTTGGTAGCTATGCTTGTCATAGCTATCAAGAACCATCTTCGACTCCCCTATAAAATGTGAACATGCAAACTTGAGTACATTAGAGTTTGGGAAATAAGAAGATATAAAACTGTACATTTTTATATATAATATTAATACAACTTGTCATAATGCATTTTAAAGAAAATATAAATTAAAATCCCGGATGAAACCGGGTGTATCCACTATTATATTATATTTAAAATACATTTTATAAAAAGCTTTTTTGTTTGCGAATTAATTCTATAGTTTGTGTTTTAGAGATCATTTTCTTATTTTCCTCCAAAAGAATAAAAATTACACCGCTCAAAATCGCTTTTATCAAATGCAATGATTTATTATTATCTACTTTCAAATCTAAAATAATAATAATACTTTATCCTGTCCACAGGCTGAAGGGACGATTGACGCAATTTCCTTGACTTATATTCTACCCGACATGGGAAGTACTCCCGTATTTGATTATTTTCTTGTTATGATATAGATATTACTTTGATAATAATAAATATTATTAAAGTGGACATTCATTTTAAAATAAAAAAATGAAAGATTATATTGATAGTATATTGATATTATAAATTGTAAGTAATGTAATATTTTCGATGGCCTTTTTTTGCATCGTAGAGTTTTGTAAATCGCGTACAATTTTGAAACGTAAATCATATAAATTTAATAAACGTCACAGAAACAAATTAGGTCCGATTAAATTTACGCGTTCTTTATAGGAAATGGCTACTCACTCTTTTTTATTCCACTGCAAAATGCCGTGAAATTTATTGAGCAAATTATTTGGGGTCTCGCATCGAATAAAGCCGTCAAAATTTGCTACTTCATGAGCGAGTTCCGCCACTTCGGCTAAACACTGACGACACTTAAGATTGGTTTCACTGTACAAAATCAAATGAATAAATCAAAATTACAAAATGTTTTCAGTTAGGTATTTGTGTAATACTGAATAGATACCCGTCCAATTCTGCGGTTTCTATGAAACACAATCCACTTGGCTCGCTGGTGGAAAGTAACAACACGTCGGCGGCCACAAACTGTCCGTCTTCCATGAAAATCACATCTCCAACATGTACGTCCTTCCATTTCACGTCCACCACACGTCCGTTTCTGACAGTTTTTGAAATACGGTGGTTCACCTGATCGTCGCTGGTGTGTCTTTGCTAAAAGAAATAAATCATATAGTTTTCATACGTCAATGATACGAAAATTAATGAACATTATATAATATCATATTGTCCTATACTCCATAGATATACCAAGTATTATTTATTATTATTATACACGTATGCATACGAGGACTTGAATGACCTATCCAAAGTAACTACAGGAAGAAGAATGAAGAAAACACAAGTTATTAAAAGTATTTAGCTCGTTTTAATTAAAAAATTATATGTACTATAATTAAACGTTTCTAATTTACTTATATTTATTGATTTTTTTTATGATATGAGTCCTATATAAAATTATTATAGTATACTAGCTTGAGTGCAACACCTACCGGGTACAACTCCTTGTAAGTGTGCAACTCTTTTTCAGACTACTTGTAAGTTCAACACTATTTGAGTCCAAAACCTTGAATTTGTAACTCGGTTTGTGTGTGACGTCTTGTAAATGTAACTTTCTTTTGAGTACAACACCTCATTAGTATTATTTTTTAATGCGATTCGTATACTTCGGTTTATGTAATTTATTGGATATAATATCGTCAATTAATTAATTTTAAAAATATTCCGACTCCGGCGAAACTGGCGTTCACTTTCTAGAAGATAATTATTCACCCTTAAAACGTATAGGTTGACAAAATACCCAAGTAACTCAAAAATCGATCAAACTTACTGTTCACAGATATTTATAAGATCATATTTACAACATCATATCTACACATCCCTAATTCTATCAAAATTTTTAAAAATTTTCAGTCTGAAGATTTTAAATAAATTTATTATATATGGGTATTGGGTATAAAATACAAATGTATAATAAAAATATAGTAGGTATCTACTTCGCACATAAGAAGTTGCTCGGACTTTTCGTTCGCGAATTTTTATATAATCATTGTCGATATGTTCGATAGTCCGATTAAAAGTTCGTCTAAATATGTATCAATATAAATTCAATTTAAATTGTGAAAAATACTACGGAAGTACAATGATTTTAAATTAATTGCTAAGAGATATAATGAGATGGTATAGGTACAGTAGGTACCTACCTACTGTGTGACTCAGTGGGTCAGACTTAAATATTTAAATACGAATTCGTCGCAGGGTATTATATATATATAACGCGTGCTTTAATTAAATATAGGGATCTATAGAATAGGTAAATATAAAATAGGTATAATTCGAACAAACGAAAAAAAATTCATAAGAAACATTTAAAAATAAAATTTACAATGATAAGAAAATATACTCATAAGTCGCAAAAAAATCGGACCGGCCGAATGGGATTCTAACCGACATACCCGTATCAAAAGTTCATCCCCACTTCCACTGAGCTACACAATCGAACACACAATTTAAACTCTTAGATAATGGACAACACCGTAAGTATATCGATACATAATATATACCTACACATATTCGGAACGAACTTCCCGGTCGGACGGGGACGATCGGTAGCCAAAGAAACATTCAGTCGGGCGTTAAAACGTCTGGGAAACACGAATCCAACGTCCACGGCGTTGAAAAACGTGGCGAAAGGTCGCTAAAGTCGATTTCGGATGTTTGAGCGATGACATCACAGCGCAGAAAAACGTTGAGTGATAACAGAAAGTCAGCGAGTTTGGAAACACGTTTTTTCTTTCCGGCTTCGAAAGCTCGGAAAAAACGCGAAAGCACAGAGGAACGAAACACATAAAAAATTCAAAACGATCGGAGAATATTTTGAAAACAGTAAAGGTAAAGGAATACCCGTCCCATGTACCCGAAAACGGGCCGGGGAATTAAATAATAAATAGTACTGATATTTTTCATTGAAAAAACGGTTTTCGGAGTTGGCATTTTATATATATAAGTTTATATAGATACTATATAAATGACAACAAAATTGGACATTAAGAAATACATATCTAAAAAAATAATTTTCGGGGAAGTTTTTGAAGACACAGTTGCAAATTTTTTTTAATATGTAGTTGTGAAAATTATCTGTATATTGGTCCCTAATTTATACATTATAATATAGGTATACTTACGTAATCGTCGTATGCGTCCTTGATAGCAGTAATTGTCAGTACGCCGATCAACGGTATTGACGTCGTGATTGGAGTCAACGACGAGATTATCGATATCATCTGCAGCATCATGAGGCACAAGAAATAGAAGTTGGCTAGCCGCTGGAATTGTTCGAATAAATTCAACGGTAGGAACGTGAATAGGGTGTACTTCGACGTTTTGATGTAGTTCGTCTATAGAGGGAAAATTATAAAATAAAAAGGATTATAATTTTAAATTATACTGAGTTATCCAGAGAAACTTGACATCCTTTATGCTAGTATTACTCGTTAAATAATTCGGAAAGGAGTTACTTTAGACAGTATTATTTTCCTTAAAACATGCCACGTCAGTAACAATGAAGAGTATTGGTACTTTTAACACCATTTATTCGTGTACGTTCGCTTATATTAAAATTGATGGTTCCATCAGTGATACCATACGGTAGTTTCGGTGAATATCAACATCAGTTGACACCAAATGGTTTTATTTTCGAAACACCATCCTTAATTGGGTAAAAAAAACGTCGATACAACTGGCAGTGTGATGAAAAAAATAAACCAAAAAATATTAAACGAGTGAGAAAGTTCAATATCACTGTCGTCCTCAAAAATCATTTGCATCTTGAGAACGAAATCTCCATGTTCTTCATTGTCCGTGTCATCACTTATCAATATTTTGTATGAATGAAATTTAAAATAACTATGCAAAATACGTCTAACTGATTCATGGCTAATTTTAAATTTGAGCTTCCAGGGCTCCTTGTAAGAGTCTCTATCACTTGTTTAACAATTTTGGTTGTCCTTACAATATTTTGACGATCCAGTATGATTTTCTGCATCATACTAACTGCTTTTTCGATGTTTCTTACCCAATTATGAACGATGTTTCTAGAAGAAACCGCTCCGTGTCGACTGACGCTAAAATTCCGCAGACACTGTCATATTATGGTTTTCCTGATGAAACCGTCCCTTTTAACATACGCTTTATATGCAAAAACACGGGGTTTAAAGGACCAACTCTCTATTGTTACTAACGTAGGATGTTGTAAGGGAAATATTTCTGATTACCCTTCTCCGATTATTATTTGTAGAATAATATCAACTTAAACGATTTCAGATTTCTCTGAGTCACCGTTTATACTTTGTAATTTTTTAGACGCGTTTCAAATACAATCTTACCGCATAGTGAAACTGAGCATTGTAAGTGGAATCGTTTGCTTTGATGAAGCGTTCTTTTTCTATAAATCCAAATATATCACATTTTATAATTTAGGATATAGATCATATTATTTATAGTAGTATTATTATTTATTTCGTGCTTAGACAACATCTATCTAAAAATACTGTGACAAATCGTGAATATATTATAAAATTGTAAAGGACAAAAGTAATTTTACTTAAATCCCAACGCTATCTTACTTTCAAAGTAAGATTTTATCGCGAATTAAAAGGTTCATTATTGAAAAATTATAATCTCCGTTAATTAAAAAACTATTAATTTTTTCACTTTTAACTTTGGGGCTTATAATTTCATTAAAGGTACAACACAGATAAGGTTTTTTTTCTAATTAATAAATGCAAAATGAAAATTAGTTTCGATCATTCAATTAAAAAGTTTGGTAAAGTTCACGCATGGAGCCTTCTAAAAATGAAACCTACTTTAACTTGCTCGATTCTAATCAATTATTTATTCGATTGGATTGATTTAAACAAATTTAAATTAATCTATACAACTATATTTAAACTTTAATGTATAGATAGGTGGCTTTAAATAAATTAACAACTGAACAAATCAAATTACCATTATTTAATTAGAAATCTTGTTTTTTTCTAGATTAAAATGCGTTTTGTGAACATTGTCAAAACCGACAGAATATTATATAATATAACCTTATCAATTGAAGGCGTTTTAACTGATAAGTATTGAAGTAAACAAATCTGACAAATCACATGGTTAATTATATTAGAATAAAATTTTCAGACAGTTTTGATTAGCGGAAAAAATATATAAATACTGAAATATTTTTATTTCAAACTAGTTAATGTATTTTTACCATATAATATTTTATACTACTCGTATAATTTTATCATTTTATCACAATTATATTATTTAAGTAAAATAAAATTTACAATAGCTACTTTAAAATCTATATATTTTATTGAGAACGAACTAAATACGAATTTTTATAAATGTTTCATACAAAATATATACTACCATCATCGTATACGAGAACAAGGTCAATACCTGTTGAAAATTTAAACGCTCGAGACCTCGGATACGAATTATTCATTTCGGAGATATAATATTATTTTACATAATCGTTTCGTTCGCTTAAACTATCGAGGGTTTAGCAGAAAGTTTATATACTGGTAATTATATACCTATTAACAATGGATGGATCCGTGTTAATTGATATGGCAACAATATAGATAGCGGTCAATAAATAGGACGACAATAAATACTATACAAAAATATATTATTATAGTAGTATTAAACACTAAAATTTAGTAAAAAATAAAAATTACAAACAAACAAATAAAATATCTACCTAATTCAATAATCAACAACTATAATTTGCAATAGTTAATACTTAAATAAAAAAAATAAAAAAATGTTTATAAAATATTAAGAATAAGCCGAATAAAATATATGTTATATTATATCTAGTATTATTAATCAGAACTCGTACAATAAGGAAACGGAACTATTTGTCCTTGATATTTTACTCACTCAAAAAAAAAAATCCTAATTTATTTCCTTTTTATTTATTAGTGTTCAAATTAATTATTTAGATATTTTTTTCAATAAAGAAGTGATTTTGTAAATTTAGAAAAAGTATATTTTTGGAGATAAGAAAGTTAGTACTTAGTTTATTTTGTTTTATACGTTTTGTTAAAACAATTCCTACATCAATATATTATCAATATCGGAATTATTATTATAATGTCTTGCTACTTTTCTAATAACAATAATAACACTATTAAATAGAAATTCAGGACTAGAGTGGGCCGACCCCAAATATTTGAGAGAAGAAGAAGAAGTCTATTCTAATAACGAAATGTTTTTGCATTTCTCGTGGTTTTTGAAGTTTTAGAACATCTTTTAAACATTTTTTAGTGTTTTGAATTTTTCTAGATAAACAGGAATAATTATTTGACCTAATTTAAAATTATAATGTCTATAAAATTAAAAATCTAACCAATAAATAATATTTTCAATTTTATTTTATTATTAATTCCTCAACAATAAAATTAATATACTTAATTTAAGTGTATTTTTTGGAAAATTATTTTTCAAAGTTTTTAAATCACATAATATGTTTTTCTGTTTAGGCATTCTTTGATATTATATTCATCAAAAATAAAAATAATAATACATATTATTTTAAAAGCATTTATTTTATTTTTAGCTTTAATGATAATATATACCAAAATTTATACTTACAGCGCTCAAGTAATATTATTTTTAATAGTACTACTAAAACTATGTAATCAATAAAATTATAATAGTATTTCATTTTTAAACTATACATTTCATGTCGGTAAACGTAAATAGTCATGATTATTCGGCTTTGTTAGTCTACGATTTTCAAAATTACTTGGCAATTTTTTTTATTATTATTATTTTTTTATTTGCAATTCTCTCGAAAATACCTATAAACACTACAACGTCCAGCACTGAACCAAATATATCTGTGATTTCAATAAAAATATAGATTAATTTAATAATATGGTTGTTAATATACGTCCAATAAAATGTTTGTTAATTTAGAAATAAAAAATTTTTTAATTTAACAGTAAAATAACAAAACGTATTATTTATTTAACAATATCTTTTATCAATATCTTGGATAAAATTGTCTAATTGAATACAAATTTATTTAAATTAATAAATATTTTGTTAATTCAATTATAGATGTTTTGTGTTTCTTTCTTTCATCTTTTTCGTAGAACAAACGCCCATTTGTTAATCAAAATTGTCAATTTAAACAGAATATTTTTTTCAATTTAATAACGTATTTTATTATAATAATAAAATCTGTATTAATTTTACAAAAAATATTTTTATTAAATTATAATACTTATATATTTTGTGAAATTTACATAATGAATTTGTTATTGTAAACACATGTTTTATTAATTTAACAATATAGATATTAAAATAATAAAAATTGTATTATTTCAACAAATATTCGTTCGTTAAAATTTGATTATTGCATATTGTTAATCGTACCAATGTTATTTGGTTCAGTGAGGTTCAGATCACTTGATTTTTCTAAGGGTACCCTAGAATCTCACGCCACAGAGACTATACTTGCCTGCTTTAAATCTAGTAAAAACGAAAAAATCGTTTGCAAATAAATAGTTTAGTAATCATACAATAATAGTAAACAATAGTTACCTTCCTAACCAATAACAAAAAAAAAAAGTATTGTCGTATAATCTAATATACCCGCTATGAATATTGTCGCACTCGTCCTGTATATTGACTTCTATCTGTTGACGGTATAGGTGATGTATACCATATGATATAGATACATGGAAGTAGATATAAAATAAAAATTGGTAAATAAAAAAAATGAATTTTATACTAAAAAACCAAGTTGATTGGAAAGCCGATTGTCCAAAATAAATAAAGATCCCTATCAATTCAAAAGTCCTCTATTAATTTATTATATGAAAATTATTGATCATCAGTATATCACGCGATATATGGGATATAGTTTTCGAATAAAAAAGAAATACCTGTCTGTCGTACACTACAGTACATTTTCCTATAATGCTTCAAAGAATTTCAGTGGGAAAAAAAAACTATGTCTTAGATTATATATATATATCTTACATCGATATTATATACGTATCGTATAAGTTGAGTGTTTACATTTTTTATAAGGCTCTTGAAACTTGAACATAATATGCATGTCAACATAGATAAAATATATGATAACTACTCAGAAATTAACGATGAACAATTTATTGGATATTTGTCATCACAGTTAATTCGGCTACAAATAATATTACAATAATAGTTTCAAACACTACTTGGGTATAACATTAACTATTATACTAACGTCTAATACTAAATATATAACAATATGTATATGCACTTGTAAGTAACATTTATTTGAATGAAATAATATTATGTGCTCTGTTGACTGCTCAATCGAAAATATGGAATGTCCGGAACAATAATAATAATTTTTGTTATAAGCGTATACGACAATTACTCTGCATAAATTAAACCCACAGGGATATTGTATGTGGTTTGCTCTCAAAGTTGAACAAGTTACTTGAAAAAAAAATATATACATATATATATATATATATGTCTAGTTGAAAATAAATAATAATCAAGTTAAGTTAAACGTTTAAATTTGGTAAAAGAAAGTAACTGAATCGAGTTGAAAGTATTTTTTTCAAATGTCCACCACTTCGCTCGCCGGGTGTCAGTAAAGGTAGAAGCACTACACTTAACGGACATAATTTTTTGGTGGATGTATTCCATTTTAAAACAATGATAAGTCATTGCATTAAACAAAACGACTCTGAACAGAATTTCGTGTAATAATAATATATTTTTTTTAAATTATGTAATTATGACGATTATCAAGCCGGCGCAAATACGTAAATCATCATTATATAACTATAATTTAAGTAGGTACAAGCGGCGAGTTCATTATATTATTTTGTATACCGATCATAATGTCTAAAGTCGAACCATTCAAATCACCTATATATAGGTAGCCACAAATCACGTGTATCGTATGAATT
>JAIPRL010008142.1:0-21130 GCA_025469235.1 Pemphigus obesinymphae | reverse complement strand
ACAACGTCGCGTTATAAACGCGGGATTTTTGAATAAAATATGGGCGGTTTATTTGAATTTATGTTGGGTATATTATTTGAATTTGGTGCATTGTTGTTCAATTTTATTGTATCTGGTTCGTTTATTTTATAAGTACGATAATATTATTATATTACAATTTTCTATGTATTACATTTAAAACAATTAAAATATTGTCAAATATTTCCAGACATTATAAAAAATAACTAAATTGGAAATATATACGGTATTATAATATAATATATAGTATTTAAAATTAACTGGAAATAAATCGCAAAACTACATAAAAACAATTTTTAATTTAGTTATTAACAACATTATACTTGGTCAAAGAGTGAAGATCGTAGAAAACGTTTACCAAAGTACAAATAAACGACAAATCACATGATAACATTTATATAGGTACCGGTCAGTGGGGTATCTTAAATAAATGTCATGATTTATGAACCTGACAGCAGATAAATGATAATACATTTATGTTCAATATAAGTTTCTGTCGCAAATCAATATGATAATAATTATATAATAGGATATTCAATTATTATTAGCCTGGTCTAAACAAGGTTTTGAAATTCTTTGGACTCTGCTAATTTATTTTTTTTAGCTTAACATAATATTATACAAATAATATAATATAATTGCATTTATAAATTACTTTGTAATAGTAATAATATTCTGAAATGCAATTTACGTATAAATATTCGAGTTACAATTTACAGCGACCCATACGTAAGAATGATATACCTAGTACAGACCGTAAATATTACAAATTTATATAATATAATAAACGCAACAATAACACAGCCCTCACCATCGCGTGTTGCGCCCTGTACTAAATCCGTGCACATGTACACTTTACACGCGACGCGACGGACCTCATTACCCGATCTAAGTTACTCCCCGCGAGAATGCAATCGAATATAGCGGTACCTGATGGCAGAATGCAATTACCTGCTGCCAATTCCAGCAACGGGATGGCTTATCTATATATTATAAAATCAATGCTAGTACGCAGCCCATAATATTTCTCTCGAATTGAGTGCCGCTCCAAGAGCGTACGATCCCGAGAGATGGAAATAGTAGTGAACTGGTTCTGGAAAAGTGGTTAAAATGTTTATGAAAAGCATAATTACACAGTCAAAATCATCATGCGATAGAAGTACCATTTTAAATAAAAAAGTATCACTTTTAAAAGCCGTTGTTTTGTATAGACATTTTTCTTGATTCTAAAAGATTAACATATACGGGATGACACCGCTACAGAAAGCTCGAGCTTTGGAAAATATCGTGGACCAAGGTAATATCGTCGGTCATTATTTTAGGTTTCTGCGAATCTAGAGATTTAGGTGTACCCCGAATAATAAACTTCCTCACACATTTAGATCTCAGTTAAATTTAATGAGTAATATCATTCAGTGTTGGAATATTAGTAGAAATGGGTGAATGGAGACTTAATGGTTTCAGACAAGATTTTTTCAAAGACAGTAAGTCTGGTCTTAAGTAAATTCAGTTTATTATGAATAATGGAATTATTGAGTTTTAGTTCAGGCACTTCCTCAGTAAAGATCACAAGAGATTAATTCTATTCAGCGAATTGGGAATTCAAAAACTTCTGGTTTGATGCAAGAATATTAAATTGAGTAGCTTACAGCTTCGAAAGTGCATTTGTGATGTCCACATTAGAGGGAGCTGTATTTGCGTTGGCGTTTTATAAAAAAAATGTAGTGTTTATTAGAATTTATTAGAAACAGGTGATTTAAGTGATTGAGTATTCATATTGAGCATCGGTATAGAGATCTTACTTAGATTAATATGAACATTTATCATTTCGATAAAATTCAAATTAAATTTACGTTTTTACGGCGGCTTTGTATGGCGTGTGTAAGATGTATCTAATCTCGCCGATAGGGTAATTATAAGATGGCGCGAGATAGCATGGTTGTTACGACCTTCATGTCGATAACATTTTAGATTAAACTTACGTGATTAAATGCGGAGCCATTAAAAAATGTTCAAGTGGATAAATTTTGTTAAGACTGACTCGAAAGCGACACCATTCTGAATGCGCGTTTTTTACGAAACGAAACATAAAACACAAAAAAACTATTCACTGTTATCGGAATAATCGGAGAAAAAAAATGTAGCGTTATTATATATAATAAATAATTTGATGTCTTGGGCTACATTTATCTACTATGATTTGTTTAATAGCCTCATTATAGTCATAGGTGAGTAATACATATTAAGAGTTTTTTTACAAAGAATATTTGCCATACTGGGAAAAATAAATCCATATAAATTATCCATAAACTCAATTGTTAACCCAATTCTAATAAATCATAGTTGTTTCAGACTCTCAGTTTATCATTTATAGATAATTATTTAAACACTGTTAAAATCTCGATTTTTAACTCTCAGTATATGAAGCTCGATTCTCACATAAAAAATAGGGACTATTCTTTATTATTTCACAAAAAATAATAAAAAACATCTATACTCAATAGTTTATACAATTATTGAGCTCAAAAGAATGATATCAAATGAAATTTAAAACTCAAATTATCTAAAAAGAATACGTATAATTAAAAAAAAAAAAACATATTAACAAATATATGTAAAAACAAAAATACAATAAATAATAATTTAAACAAAAAAAAATGACAACTCTGTAGTGGTGAGTACTCGCTGTACCACCACAGTATTTTTATGCTTTTTTAAAAACTAAAATATTTCTTAATCTGTTGTAAAAATTTGTGTTTGGTATAATTCTATTTTGATTATTATTATAATTTAGCTTGAAAATTAGGTTAAGTGTTAAAATTATCATAACAATATTAACATATTTCTACCATAATTAATTTACAATGAAAAAATTTTAAATAGTTTATTCATTATTGTTTATTGTTTATTAATTTATTATATTAATCAAAATTTTTGAACCATTGAATGTTTTGCAGTATTTTCGTATAATTTTAAATTATTGTTCAATTTTTGTAAGAACAAATTAAAAAAAAAACATATTATGAAGAAAAAACATGATTGAGAATAAAACTGTATATTTATAAAATAATATTTTATATAACTTTTTACTATTATCAAAGGTCATATAACAATTTGATTTATTGTGCAATATTACTATTGGATAAATTAAATACATAATACATATTAAGTATATTTATAAAAATTTACTAACCAGTTTCTGTTCCCGGATAAAGATTATCTGATATTAAGCTCACTGTTAATAATATATTTGCAAGTTACTGAGTATCTCTAAATTAATTATTATTATAAACATAATATTTACTTACTATTACATAATTCTGTAAACACAATTTCGTACAGATATTAAAGAAAAATAATCAATATTAGTAATTTATATAAATATAACTATATATATAAATAATTTAATTGTCTGCAGTGTTATTTATCAATAATAATGGTGTCACTTAATGAATAGTTCTGTAATATTTTTTAGATCTCATATTAATTTAATATTAATTCAATTGTATTATGTGATATTACACTTACTACATTTAAAATTTATGCATTGTAATTAATTCCATAAAAAATATTTAATTTAAAGGGTATGTATTTAATATAAATCAGTATACATTTTTAATATTTAAACATCATGCACTTTCTAAAAACATAGAAGGTTAGTAATTAATTTAGCTTTACTACAGGGTGGTGTGGACTATTTTCTTTTTCTGGTTTTTGAACACTAATCTTGTAATCGAAATCTTCTTAAACCTGCATAATGTTACAATATCTTACATATACTTTTGGATTCTATTGTCACTTATACTGAAGATTATCAGTCATGATATATATGAGTTTGCGAGTTCAATGAATCACTTCGAATAGGTAATAATATAGAAAAACGCCTCTTCTTATTATGAAGCATAATTCAAAGACAATTTTCTTGGTACTTATATATAAAAATGAATAATTCAGTTGGAGAAAATAGTTCTTCACCTGACCAAAATCTATTAAATAAATATCTATAAATGATTCAGTATACAAACATGATAACACACTCGACGAAGAATGGGCAACTGTTCATTGATCAACTATAGTCCAACCAAAAAAGTTTTCTAATACTCATGATAGTCCTTAATTGTGCAATTATCCCAAGAGGATCTAGAAGAAATTACATATAAACATAATAATGTTAAATTATTTCATTGGTACATAATGATTTGTGTATGCCTACATTGTTTTAATCTAATTAATGAATTGTTCAAGAACTAGATAATGTTCCAAATTAAAATCTGCCGATTACTTATCAATGTATCTTTTACATTCGAGAAAAATTGAAATATTCATTTCATGGACAATATCCGTTCAATTTGTAATGCAGCTTTTTAATACATAACATCGGTTCTTTATCATTTGATGCCGCTATAGTAAATTTATACGAAAAATAATAATAACAATATAATAATTGAACAATTTATTATAATATTTTAAATCACCTTATTCAAGCAACCCGATGATCCAAGTTATATCACCCTCTACCGACTAGTTGAATACAGTTTTAGTTTAGATTTTGAGCGTAGTGAGGGAGCTAGTAGTTATACAATGATGTTTATTTTTATTGATTAACTTTTTTTTTCTGTTAACACGTTTTCTACCAGTAGCATTACTCCGATCTTTACAAACTAATGAAGTTTCCGATAGCAAATTGAATCTAGTTTTTACTTTAAAGAGGTCATTTCGATTTTCTTAATAGTTTGTTGAATGCGTAATGAAAAACGACTGAAATTTGATGAAAAACAGCAAAATACGATTTCATTCAATCAAGATTTTTTATTTTTTCTTAATTTCCAAAATAATTACTTTGAAATCTTTAAATCTATAACAAATATTTAATTTGGTAATATATTTATGTTAAATAAAAAATTTTAAATCGTTTAACAATTTTGGTCTATTTATAGACAATTTAGATTTCGCGATTTCCAAGTCATAAAGGTGATAGTTTAGAGTTTTAAGAAGTGAACATTTTATACAACGTAAAGAGAAACTATCCAGATTTTCAAATATTGTCCGATATTTTGAAATTGTTACAACTAACCACTTGTACAACAGATGGAAATTTCCATTATTCTATAAGATTTGGCCATACTGTTTATTCTTATAGCTAATAATATTGATTTTCTGTAATATTCTCATTCCTAATGTAAACATAAAAACTTTTAAAGAAAATAAAAATTCATGTCCATAGTCCCACAACAGTTTTTGAACATTTTATATTTTATAGATACATTATAACTTTAACACATCCAACAGTTAATACAATTTCAAGAAAATTCATTTGAGCTGACGATATTGCGCTAGTAGTGCAAACGAAGGATCTCACTATGGTGGAAGATATATTAAATCCAGACCTAATCAATCTATATCACTATGGCATCTCACTCTTAATCCGAACAAAACAGTGGCCGTCGCATTATACCTTAACAATCGAGAAACACAAAGGGAACTACAAAAAAAGATCGAGGATAACTATATCGCCAATGATGAATGCCCAAAATATCTTGGAATGAGAATCTGACTTTTAAAAAACACCCGGAGGAAATAAAAAATTAGCTAAAGTCAAGAAACAACATCATCTCCAAACTTGCAGGCTTGAATTGGGGTAGAAATTCTAAGGTCTGACGGATATCTGTAATAGCCATAGTGTACAGTGTGGCCGAATATTGCGCCCCTGTTTGGGCAAGAAGTGCACATTGCTCCAAAGTTGACAAGGAACTTCACCAAACCATGCGAATTATCACGGGTACAGTTAGATCCACTCAAGTATAATGGTTACCGACACTTGCGTATATGACTCCACCAAACTTACGTAGATTGCAACACACAGAAAGAATAATTAAAAAAATTATAAAACATCCTGAGCCCCTTCTACATGACGACTTCACAGTGTACCCTCCCAAAAGATTTAAATTTAAACAATCGATATGGGACCTGGATCAACAAAAGATATAATAGTAGAAATCTGGAAAAATCGATGGAAAAACTCTGGTGTTCAGAAGGTTTCACTGATAGATAACTCATAACTAAGAGTCCCAGGTTTTGAGCTTTCAAGAACACTATAGACAACACTAAATAGAGCAAGAATGGAACAAGGAAAATGTTATTACCTAATGCACCAATGGAGAAAGGCAGGATTCAACCTCTGAGAATGCAGAATGCTTCAAACGATACGCCATATCGTCAATAAATGAACACAAACATATTTTGTTGGAGTCTGGAGAATCTGCATAAAGCAGAAGCAAATGCAGTGAAATTAATGGATTATCTGGGGTTAAGACTGTAAGCTAGTACTTCAAAAGTTAAGAAGTCTACCCGTCTAGTCATATATAAACTTCTAGCTATAATACTATAGTCATAGTATTAGTTTGTTTATAATTATATTATAGTTTATTAATATCTTTATAATCTTTATTATAATTTTACCTTATTTTTATAATCCGATAATGTCATATGTAAAATAAAATAAATATTTATAACTTTGTAAATATTTTTAGACGGCCACTTGTTATTGTGTACTGAAGATGATATCATAATTTTCGAATTGTGTAGCAAATAAAAGTAAATTATATTTTTGTTTCGCGTTTCCCGAATAAAAACACGCATGCGGAACGGTACGACGAAAAAAAACAATTATATTTCACGAGCGCACGTGCTCGGTGTGTCGCGTTCCGACATAGGCCAAAGACTACTATGCCGCCGCCCGGGCGACGCACACCACGTCCCGTCTATTACAGCCTACATTCATATACTTACCAATTACAATATTATCATTTCCTTGTACTTCTTGCATTACTTCATCCATCTCCTGCCAGAACCCCTCTTTCTGACTTTCCTCACATCCCACTTGTGGAGCATACGCATTTAATATATTTAATACCCTATCCTTTTAATATTACTCTCACTAAAATAACCCTATCACTTTTTCTAATCACCTCTACCACTTTTTCTTTCATTTCTTCATCTAATATCACTCCTACCCCATTCCTTGTACTAGTCCTTCCTGAATATATGATTTTATAACCCTCATCAATTTCTCTTGCTTTCTCCCCTTTCCACTTTGTTTCTTGCACACAACAAATATTCACATTCCTCCTCTTCAAAATTTCTGCTAACTCCCTACTCCTACCTGTCAATGTTCCTACATTCCACGTACCTACTCTCACTTTGAACCTATCCTGCGTACTCAAGTGCCAATCTAACCCAAAAACTTTGGTGCTTTCCCTACACCATCGACATCACGGCCGTTGGGTAGACTCGCACATATAACTGATGAAACGGCTGCTGCAGCCGCTGTCAGGCTGGTACTGATCACTTGGTCCCTTAGGCTATCTCCACACCCAAGTACGCAATTTTGTTTCCCCCGCGAATATCCGAGATGGGAAAACTCGCCTATATTCTTTTTAAGACTTCTCATACTTTTTGACAAGTTTTATGCCGGCTGTCGACCTAATGCAATCTCAATTAGTCGACTTCTACGACAGGCATGAGGAAACCATGGAGGTATTCTTAGCCCCCTCCACAGGGGGATAGATATATAATATAATCTATATTATTATTATTTTTTGTGTATATACTATTTGCAAAGATTGATATCAATTATTTAATGAGTTATTGTTACATTATGAACTTAAGAGGACCTTATACCTGAAATTACTGTCTTTATCTATATAACAAATAATATAGCAAAATTACACAATGCAGAGTTGATTTTGGAATTTTAAATTAAATTTAGTGTTTAAACACCTATTATAAAATTTAAACAGAGGAATGTTTTCGAGTGAACATTATGAGCTTTTTATAAAATATTGTATAAAAAAAAAGTTATAGCTATTTAAAAATATCAAAAACTAAAAATGCCGTAAGATTTTTCCAGACAATATTTTACAGTAGGCCTATGATGATCACTAAAAATTATTCTTTTCATTAAATTTGAGAATAATAGGTATCTATGCTCTAAATTTAATCAATATGTCATAACTTTATCTCATAGTTGTATAATTATGCTATATTGACAATTAGATTAACTGAGACAGAAAATGTGTTCATAGCGTCCTCTTAACAAGATAAATTTATTAATTATAACATATTTGAACTTATTCAACTTTAATAATATTAATCATATTATAGAATTAGGATTTATTTCAATAAGTTGTTATCTGATTTATTTTATTTCATTGATAATTAAGTAAAATTATAGTTAATAATATAATGTTCTACATATTTTGATATTATTTTTTTTATATAATTTATCTACCTAAATTAACTAATATATTTTGTAATTTTAAATAAAAAGAGAATTTTATATTATGGTACACAATTGAAAATACATTAATCTAAATGAAATAAATAACTTACTTTTTAAAAAACTGATTTAAGTTAACTAATATTTGGTTTTAATTTTTAACCGAAATCGTAATATTATACGATATAATATAACGATTTTTTTTATTTAAATATTAAAAACACTTAAGAGGACGCTATATTTTCCATTTTTAAAGGGTTCTATATATTCAATTGTTTAGAATATTTTTTAATAATAAAAATTTAGCAATTATAAAATGTTAAAATACATTTCTAAAAATGATAAAATATGAGAACGCTAACTATAACCGACAAAATAGATTTTATTTGATACGATATACTTATTGAATAAAAACAAAGCAATCAAATACATGTAAATATTTAAAAAAAATTTGTAAAAATTCTAAATTTTCAAATTGCCAAAAATTTTTTATACGAATTATAAAAACTGAAAAAAATTCGTGTACTTCTATTTTATATAATCACATAATATGTGATTAATTTCAATTGTTAATATTATTATAAATATTAAATTATTAATAAATTATATTATATTTTGTTTAAATTATGAATCTCTGATAAAAAAAAGACATAATTTGTACTTAGTAAGTACAAATGTATTTGTATAACATTAAAACACATGCTATACATTAATCTAAAAATAAATGATAAATTTAATTTTATTGATAATTAAGTTTTGTTATATTTTATAATAATATGTTCTATTCGTTTTGATATTAATTTTTTTAGGTGTCTACCTAAATTAGCTATTTTTTATCTAAAAATAGTCTCAAATCTCTACCACTTTTACTGTAGTGTAATCACGACATTTGTTTAAAAACTACATGTGGTGTTCTGAATTCAGTTCAATCATAAATTATCATTTAAATATAAATTATTACACTAAATAAAATACGATAACTTAAACTAAATCCGAACATAGAGTTTATATTGGTAAGTATAGTAAGTATATTTAAACACCTATAATATCAAAATTTCATATTTCTAAATTTTCAAATGAGAAAAAAATATATTTTAATAAAAAAAATCTATGTTCGACCATAGTAAATGTTATCATCTATCATATTTTGTACAAATTATGAATCATTGATAACTAGAAGAGAAGTCAAACTTAGATAGCGAAAACATATTTTAATGACATTTAAAAGCATACATAGTATACTTTTAATTAATTTATATTTAAAATAGTTATTATTTTCTGGGAGCACGAACGGTAAATACGTTGTTAAAAATACGATTAGGTATAATTATTTATTTGAAATTGTTATTATTATAAAATAAAATGTTTAGGTATATTTGTATATTATAAAATATTCACAGGCGATAATACTGATAATATAAATTTAAGAATGATGAATATAATATTAATTAATACATATTAAATTATACTTATATAAGCATTAATATTTCAATGAGATTGCAAATTTTTGTTTTATATATTCCAAATAAGATTAGGTATATACATTTTAAATAGATTTTACTAAATAATTAAATTAATTGTTCTTACCAGGTGTAATTGTATGCAATATTACAATACTGTATGTGAATAAAATTATATTTCGTTTAAAATAATGCATTTTTAATAACTTTTGAAGTACAATCTGGAACATCGGTAATTTTAATTCTGAGTGAAGACTTACTAATAAAGAATTGTTCGATTTCCAAAATTGTAGAACTACTAGAGTTATTATATTGAATGTACGCAAACATTATAAATCCATACATATGGGAACTACGGAAGTAAATTCACATTTGCGTGCGTTATTTGCATCCATCTGAACATATTCTACAGAATGTATTACATATAATTTTACACAGTTTTTAAAATTATTGCTGAATAAAAATTAAAAATGATAATGAAATAAAATGCAAAGATTTCTTTACGCTTTTTAATTATATATATCTATGGTTTACTATCCTCGATTTAAGATATCGTAGATGAAGTTTGGTTGATAACAGCGGTTAGGTATATTCATATTATATATGTAATGTTTATTTATACAATTTCAAAAAGTCATAATTAAATATAAAATAATCGGTATTGAAAATCAAAATTGAAACTACGTTATTTTAAATTAAAAATATAAAACACTAGTATTTAAAGTCAAACCGAAATCAAAATTTTTAACCTGGTATTTTTAATTGAAATTAAAAATATAAAATATTGTTATATAAGGTCAATACCCTAAACGAAAATTTTTGAATCCGGTATTTCAAATCGAAATTACAAAATACCGGAAAACAAAGCCAAAACAGTAAATATTTTTTTTTAAAACCAATATTTCAAATAGAAATCAAAAATATAAAATTCCTGTATGCAAAGTCAAAAGAAAAATCAAAATATTTTTAAACCAGTATTTTAAACCGAAAAAAAGTAAAGCTGATAATCCAAATACTCGTATTTTATACGGTTTCAATCCCTGTATATATTTGTATTAATGAAATCTCGACAACATTTTTTTAATATTGTATAACTTTGTGCAATCCTTGAAAACACAAGTATATCTGGTAAAGTAAATATATATATGACAACTGCCCTATTATATGATGAAGTTGGTTAAAACAAACACAAAAGGCGTTATTCATATATTTTTATATTTATATCTTATTCACTTTTGTAATAATGTATAACTTTGTGCAATCCTTGGAAACACAAGTATACCTGGTAAAGTAAACATAGGTATGACAACCTTTGTATTATATGATGAAGTTGGTTCAAAAAAAAAACACAGAAGACATTATTCGCACTGCTAAGGGGCGAAAAAGTATTAAAATTATTTAAATTGCAATTTTCTGAGAACCTTATCTGAAATATATAAAATAATATAAATCGTAATAACAAAAAAATAAAAATTATACATTATTTTATTGATTGCCATGAGTTGTGATCTTATTTGACACTGATTGCCAGTCAAAATCAGTTTAAATTAAAATGTACTGATGATAGAAGTGCTTCAACATGCTGCTTGCCACTTTTTTAAATTTTATTTTCTAATTCATATTTAAAAATAGATAATAATAACATATTTATAGAATTATTTATTGTGTTATCAAATGAGGTGTAAGGACGGGGATAACTTAGTGACAATACCTCGTATCTAAAATTTGTTGAAAGTTACATATATACGTATCAAATACTGTGAAATTCTCTGTTTGGTTTATAACTATTATTACGATAAAACGCTTATACTGAGTTCAAATTAGGTTTATGATAGAATGGATCTGATTTTTATATGTGATATTATGTGACAATAAGGTGTATACCTATACTCAAATATAGATAAAAACACTTAATACAAATTTTACAACTTTGTACGTTAATTATGCATAAAATATTACAACCTAACACATTACCATAGAGTTGTTGAATTATTGTTTTTATAATTCAAACGGACAATGTCCAATTTACAGTATAGTAATAATGATAACAGTAATAACATAGTAATACTCAAAGATAACAAATTTTAAAATAATGAAATTTTACAGATTATTAATTACATTGATATTAATCTAAAATGTTTGAGAAAAGGTAAAAATTATAAGATACAAAATATATATATATATATATATATATGAAGAAGGTAAAAATAACAATTTGTGTATATTAATATAATGATCACTTGAATAATTTATTAAGGATATGATTCTCTCTTTACTTTGGATGACATCAGTAATGCATTAAATTCTTTCCGTTACATTAAATCCGTTGGTTCTGATGGCATACAAAATTACTATCTGTAAAAGTTAAGTTATTGCTTGGCTTCTATTTCTTTTATTCTGTAGATCAATTGACTCTGGCGTGTTCCCCTCTGCTCTAAAAATTTATTAAATTACTCCTTTTCTTAAATCAGGCGGTCCAACAAATATATCAAACTATCATCCTATTACTAAACTCTCTCATCTCTCTAATCTTTTTCAATCCATCGTCCTAAACTCTCAATCATATTCTCGCGGATGAACAGCACGGATTTCGACCGGGTCATTGAACCATGAATTGTAATTTAGTGCTTACTTTTTATGTATATAAGATACTTCTTATATACTACTTTATGATTATTTTTGGGAGCACAAGCAAGTTGATGTGTTTTATACAGACTTTTCAAAAGGCGTTTGATTGTGTGGACCATAATCTCCTTATTAAATCCTTAAACCTTCTAGGCATTGGCAATCCATTACTCGCTTGGATAAGGTCATATCTATCTAACTGCCATCTCTGTGTCTGTCCTTGGTTCGTCCTCATCGGCCTTTAATCCATTTTCCGGTGAACTACAAGGAGCTGTACTTTCCCCTCTCCTCTTTGCCCTTTTTGTAAATTCAGCCCCTTCAGTTCTTCGTCATGCCAAACTTCTCATATTCGCTGATGATATAAAATTGTTCCTACGGATAAACTATATTTCTGATTTTCATCTTTTCCAACAAGATCTAAACAACTCAGTGGTGTGGGGAGATTCCCTAGGTCTCTCCCTGAATATTTCAAAATGTTCTGTATTTTCCTTTTCCCGCTCTGACTCTCGCACTTATTTTCCTTACATCATTCATAATAACTCTATTAAACCCCCAGGTGACTTCATCCGTGACCTAGGTTTTACGTTCACCTGAGACCTTTCCCCAGTTAAGCACATTAGAGACATTTGTTGTAAGGCGCTTAAGATTCTTGGCTTAGTCTTTCGTTCCTCTTCTGCATTCTACCTTCAATCCCCCTTCAAAGCACTATACTGTGCCCTGGTTCGTCCTGTACTTAAATACGGCATTATTCTGTGGACCCCTCCACCGCTTGTGCCGCAGTTGAGAGAGTTCAGAGAAAATTCCTTCGTATTGCAGCTAGTAGACTCAATATCCCCCATCCTCCACATGATTACATACCTGTTTTACATGCTTTAAATATTTCATTCAAAGCACGTATATTTATATACGTGCTTTAAATCATTAGATTTAATTACATTAATCTATCTTTTCTGTCCAATCATAATTCCGCCAAAATTGATTTTCCTTTACTCTTATCCTTAATAAATTTCAAGATCCCTTCCCACACGTGTCACGACATTTGTTCCTGTAAATTTGGTCAAGCGACAATTGATGCGTTTCATTTTATCCTTCGACAATTAGTCCGGTTCCAATTATATCCGGTGAAAATTGGTCTGGTACCAATTAAATCCGGCGACAATTGATTCAGTAAAAATAAATTTAAAAAATAAGTTTATTTATATTAGGTGACGATTAAAATAAATTATTACTTGTAAATAAAACAAATATTTAATTAGACTATTTTAATAAGATGACAAAACATATAAGTATAAGTTAATAATTTTACCTAATTATAAGTATATATAATATAGTTACAAATTTCGAATTACAATATATTTTATTTTTGATCCGATATTGATTATATAAAATGTAATATATATACATATAATATATATATATATAAGACTTATTTATAGACAAATAAGTATATATGATAATATAAATTCCATATGAAAGTACACTGTCATTATTATCTACATAAGTGCAGAAAAATGATGATACCATTGTCTTTGACGGTGTGGAACTATCGTAATAAAATCATATGATATATATTATATAGGTGATAATAATTTATATTTTAGATTACGGATAACGGCCACCGATTACGATATGATATTTGAAACTTAGTCAATACGTGATATAACTATGGACCGAATATATTGAAAAATACCATATTTTTAATTTATATAATTAATGTGCCACTTAAATTTATTGAGAGTCAAAGAGGCAACAATATGTTGATGCATAATGGTTTTGTTTACATAACGCATCAAGAATATTACAATATTTACAATTTCTTGTCCATTTTCGATTGTTTCTTGATTGGAAGACATAGAATTTGGTAAGCCATATGATGAGTTTAGGTTTGTTTATGAAAGACCAAAATTTTTTGGGTTGGTATTTTAGGGAATGTTGAATTTTATTTAAATTAGCAAGAATAATCCCATGTACTAAGAGCTTTACAATCAGGACGAGTTGAATAAAATTTGAAGATATCGTTACTAATTTTAAAAAAGTGTACTAATTTATAGAGCCAAGGTATGAAAAGATGGCATTGTAATTCCCAATAAACCAGTCATAGGATAATTCAGTATACGATAGAGAAGGAGCAGTATATAATTGAGTATAACAG
The DNA here is from genome assembly GCA_025469235.1 of Pemphigus obesinymphae. NCBI lineage: Eukaryota > Metazoa > Arthropoda > Insecta > Hemiptera > Aphididae > Pemphigus > Pemphigus obesinymphae. The sequence goes on along the minus strand of JAIPRL010008142.1, from coordinate 6,597 downwards.
ATATTTAAAGGTAGGTAATAATTGTCTATATGGTCAATAGTATCAATGTTTCGAGATATAAAATGAGAGGGTGTGTTTGAGAGAATAAAGTCCAGTATAAATCCATGTTTATTTGATATTGAGTTTATTTGAAATAGATTATGAAATGATAAATTTTCGAGGAAAACAGATTCGGGTGAGGAAAGGTTTACGTTTTCTTTGAATGAGGTTTTATTTAAATTACGCAAATTAAAGTTACTAAAAAGTAAAATATCATCGTTAGGACAGGAAGTAATGAAATTCTCGATAATATTAAAAAAATCACTGTATAAAAAAGGAGGAGATTTTGGAAGGAAATACATAAAACCAACGATTAGATTATTTAAGCTAATAAGTTTGAGGGAAATAAAGCATAATTCTAAGGATGTAACATCTATGTTGATTAATGAGGAAACAAAATTTTTAATAACTGCTAATAAGACATCTCCACTTCTGCTTAACTTACTAGATAAGTAAGACCTATCACACCTATAAATTTCATAAATAACGAGACCGAGTTCAGATGAATTCATATCATCATGTAATGATGTTTCAGAGAAAGCTAAAATACAATAATTATAAAAAAGTATATTCATTTTTAATAAGTTAAGTTTGGTATTTAAACCTTTTTTATTTTGGTAGTAGCATTTAAACTGTAGTTGGAATTTTACTAGTTTATTGACGAGGTACTCCGCCTTTGATATATTTGATAATAATGTTCGGTTCTCCATTTGATTGTCAGTTGAGAAGTTACTTGCGATGTGGAGACATATATTCTTGTTGCTGTTTAATTTTGTCTGAAGAAAAACGATGATCTTTCCACAAAGGATTATATTTTAATTTGTTTTGAGTTGAATATATGTCAAACACGTTTTTTTGATCGGAAAAACATAGTTTTAATGGTCGTGGTTTGATAGTAATAGAAGTGAAAAATGGTTTTCTAAGACAATAAATTGAAGAAGGATTAGATTCCAATTTAAGATAGCTAAGTATATTTTGAACAGTAATTAAGTCCGAATTCGGTGAGCTAGAATCAATAGATGATTCTAGTAGATTAAAAGTAGGATATTTTTAGACGAGATTGTCTATCGATCATCTCTGATATTAAATCATTATTATTGAGTATTGGTGTATTCGTACTTAGAAATTTAATTTTTGCTTCAATTATATCAATTCTTTCTTTTAGAGATGTATTATCGGAGGACAAATTACTTATTGGGCTTGATAGTTCATTACTTTTTTTGTTAAGCGATGAAAATTTCCCCGACAAAGAATTAATTGATGTTATAAGTTTAGATTGGGTAGTTTTTATTTCATTAACTACTTTAATTAGTGAGTCAATTTTTCTTTCCATTTTTGTTAATAACCACGGACAGTGCAAATAGATTTACTCAAATAAATAACAAATTTAATTGATAAACAAATAAACAAATTATTGTTAATTAGTAATTAATGAATATCAAAAAAACGTATCAATAGATATTGGATAGTATAGGGTCCAATTAATCTGACGGTAATTCTAGTGATAATGTAAAAAAAACGGTAATGAGATATCTACATGAACGATTATCATTAATTGTTAATCGAAATATAAATTACAGAGAGGTATACGTACAAAGTTCAATCCGTTGGTAATTTAAGTGGTGTATAATAATATGTGAATTTAAAATTATTAATGATAAAAACAAAAATTTAAAATATTACCGGTGCTGTATGGAATATTTAAAAGACGAAACACGCATATTGAAGATAAAAATTAAATACAAATTTTGATACTAATTATTAAAAAAACCTTCATGTATTCACCTTTAAATAATTGAAATAAACGAGAGTGAACTATAATATTATTACCGTCGATAATAATAATATGATAACAAAATAATATAGACAACGGACCGAACTTGATGTTGAATTGGCCTCACTGGGCGATGACTGGTCCCGGAATTAGATGTCTGAAGGAATTATTTAAGTTAAACCGTCAAACACTAATATAACCATGAAGTGCGCCCTAGCACTGACCATGCGCTCGATGAGTATCACGATACTTACGGATGGTGGCCCCAAAACCGCAGTGTACACGAACCGATAACACTATACCGTTAAAACAAAAATACAAATGCGTGTAACGGTCAACGCGACATTTTGACGATGGCCGATATAAAATTCGCAATCGCGACCGATCAAATGAACCAAAAACAAAGTTCCTGGTAGGCGCATTACTCGATATACCGCTCGCGTACGACTACGAAAAACCAACTTCTTAGATTTTACCGCGTCACGGACAACGATGAATCAACGTGCTGTCGGATTAAATTCGTCTGCCGATACATACGTTCCGTCAAATTTCGCACAAACGACAAAACACACATCAAGTATTAAATCGTACTTATAACTGAGAGTCACATAACTTTCGCAGAGAAAACACGCACACATCGGCTGGTACCGACTCACGGCTGACTTGGCGACGAAGACATACATACATATGTATTGTATATATATGATGTATATCGATACATCAAATCTCGCAGAGGTATATATTAATAATGATTTTGGATCTCATAAAATCAGTATAATGTCAATACACACGCCTTTAAAACTCTTAAAGTTGATAGAAAATGAAAATACCGGATCTCTTAAAGTTATGGAAATATGTTCTCATATACGATAATACACACATTGTTGGATTTCTTAAATATACTATGTGTATGTACACACTACACTAATGGATCTCTTAATAATATTACAAAACAGTAAACACATAAAATCCAATAAAGTACCTTGTGTTAGGTAGTAAGTTATACCAGTGGCGGTTCGTGTGTAGGGGAAACAGGGCAAACGCCCCCTCTAAAATTGTAACAAATTACTTATTAACAGGTTAGATATTGATTTAAATATTAACAATTATTTATATTTACATTGTAATGCATTTTAAAAAATATTATAATTGAAATTAAAAATTGTTTTCCATTGTTATGAAAACATCATACGGTAATCGGAGTTTAAAGTATATGTAGATAATAGCACGGTTGAAATAGGTACCTATTCATCTGCGCGGTTATCGAGTATCGAACAAAGCTTGGCGTTGGGGAAACGTTTACAATCGCCCGTCACAACTACACGACCAAATCACAAAAACATAGGAGGGGAATTTGGTAATAATGTGGCCGCCGGAGCGATATGAATAATCGCCCGACATGCATGTGGACTTTAGAACAATATACAATAATTAACGTGTATTTACCGTGTGTTTGTGATGCGTGCACATTTCTATATTTCTTTATTATTTATTTAATTTATATTTTTATTATTGGTATATATTATAATATTATAATATAGTAGATAGAAATTCAGTATCATATTAACAGAAAATTGAAATAAAACAACTTGGAAAACCTGTTTAGTGAAACGAAAGATAGACGCTTAAATTTTAAGTATAAAAAGTAAAAGTTTTATTATTTTGTAATTTTCGTTTTTTGTAAGACGCATTTATATATTTGTTTTCTATATGGTATTAATTTCGGTTTAATTAATATAATTTAAATTAGTACCTATATAATTATTATTGTATTCTATGCTTTACAAATATGAATAATTTTTAATCACCCTCCCACTTTCATAGCCCATGAGCCGCCATTGGGTTATACTTATATACTCAGTGAGTATTTCTCACCATACACATAGTATATGGATTTGGCAGTAGATTAACTACTCTAACTTGGAAGGGCATAGAAATACAACTAAACTTACCCATAGTAATGAAACATTATTAAAAACTTAATATTTGTTTCCCTCTAAAGTGTTTTAACAATGTAACAGCCCTCACACATAGGTACACATAAACGTCAAATTCACAAATACACCTCGTGACATCTGGCGGAAGATAAAAATCGACAGCAAATCGATCGAACATTTTCGAACTACAGCGCTCTCGACATAATATGCATACCGCCATCTAGCGAAGACATCATCACCCATGATTGAGCCGAATTAATACGCCACCGCAGCAACGGAGGGTGTAATCCTTCAACGAGAACTAAAAATCGTAACTTCAAAGACTTAAACAACTTAATTAAAAAAGTCTTTAAAGAGACTTTTTTACATAATATCAACGTACGTGTCCAAACAAACCGATGCAGTAAATTTCAAGACCGTAGACCAAAATCAGCCGACAGAATCACTACGGGATTTCGGAAATTGCAAAAGACACCGAAGACTAATATTGTGGCGGGGCCGAACCGCATATATACCGGCCGATTTTAACTACTCGATACCCATCTATCTCCCACACTCTTTAACATATTCACCAACGACATTCCGGTACACGAAAAAGCATCCATAGCGCTATTCGCGGACGATACTATGTTCTTCACGTCAAATAAAAACGCAATTAGAGCCCAAATCCAACTTCAAAGGCAAGTTAACCTGGCTTCGAGCTGGTTCGACAGGTGGAAATTCAAAGCGAACCCGGCTAAAACCATCGCGGTATTGTTCGGTCGTACACATTCAACTAACATTCCACCAATAACATTTCTTGGATCACTGATCATGTGGTCCCCTAATGTTAACTACCTAGGCGTTACCATTGGACGCAAACTAAACTTCCAGTCCCACGTAGAAAAAATAGTGAAAAAAGCCACCAGAGTCCGAGGCATGCTATACCCCATACTGAACTATAAAAGTCCACTGTCCCTAACCACTCGTATCAGGCTCCTCCAAATATACATAACACCCATCATCACTTACGCGGGCGCCGCCTAGGCACCGTTCATCAGTCCCGCCCAATGGCGTCGTCTGGAGTCAATCCAAACAATCGGCCTCAGATCAGTATCTAATATGCCTAAATACCTCCGCAATACAATCCTCCTCAAACAGTTCAGAGTAAAATCAATTAAAAACAATATCCAAAACCAATCCATTGCAATGTTCCACCGAAACTCCATTTCCGACAATCTCAACTTAAGAAACCTAGGTAGATCACCCAACCTCGACCCCATCCTTGACAAACCAAGGCCTTTTTCCTGGACCCACAAATCCTAAACCCCTACAGCGACAAACAATCTTAAAGCATAATCCATAAACCAGCAAAAGCACCTAGCCTGGAATGGTGAATAGGCCCCCTAAAGGCTCTCCGTCTTAGCAAAAGCACACGATACCCCATTTCCCTTCCCTGACAAACACTCTTTACTGATTCTAAAGAGCAGTCGGGAAAGGAAAATCACTGAAACCAGTGGGTGATTCATTCGTAACTGCTTACTTTAAATTTAAATAAATCAGCTTGCTGGTTCTCCTTGGTCCATCGAATAGTCACTCCGGCCCCCACGATTCTCTCTACCTACTCCTCTGACCTCTACTTCTGCAAGTTACGTCAGTTCCTTTCCTATATCGGTTGCCACTTCTGCAAGTTATACCGACCTCCTTCTCTCAAGCGACCTCTACTTCTGCAAGTTACGTCGCTACTCTCCCCTTTTCCTCTTTCCCTACTCAAGTGACGACCACCGGCCATCCAGTGGACCAGTACCACCCGGCGGAGCGGATTCCATTCAGCACTATCTAGCGGACCCAGAGGCACCATCCAGCGGACCAGGCCCCACGGGACGGTTCCAGCGGATCTAGCGGCCACCACCACTATTGGGCAACGGATACATCTTTCGCCAACGACAACACCCGGATCTACCTGTCGGACGGACGAGGCGAGCTCCCCGGACACCCTCCAATCGTCTATCGGATACCGGCCGTGAAAGACACCACCTTCCTGGGCGACTCATCGAGAACACACCCGACAGGAGACCAGCCCGGAGGACTGATCACACCCATCCACCCGACGCACCCGGTCACCGGGACCAGCAGACAACTTCCCATTGCAGGCTCCATTGGACCACGCCGGACGGACGCTAGACCACACCATTACCTGGGGCGAACATCCGGACCCAGACATCGGCCGCAGGTGCCCTGCACCCCGGCCACAAGGATCGTGTCCCAGCCACCCAGCCAGATGAGTAAATACCATTTTCTATCGCTACTCGCGCTGCGAGGATCATTTAACGCCGCTCGATATATACTATATCGAGACGACCGTTCATTAACATTGTTTACTATAATACATTATAACTTGTGCTGACCGTCAATTATTGTAAATACATATATCTATTCAACACATGATAATTATTATCCTGTACATTGTAATATATTTTATCTAATAAACGACTACATCTACCATTTAAACGACCCCTTTATTATGGAGGCAGCTCCGGGCTACATCCCATGACCGGGCTGTTTCAACAATAAAGGGAGATTCCTATCTTTTCCCCTTTGAAGGTATTTCTTTTTCTATGAAACAACTACCATTCCCTATTATATTTTATATAATATACAATGTGAAGTTGAAATTGAAATGTAGTCACTTGACGTTAGATTGGAACTTGAGTTTTTGAGAGAAGGGATTTATGGAATAAACAAAATTGAGTGTTGTATACAGGGTGTAACAGGACTAATTAACAGATGTAATAACTTTTTTTCTATTGAATATTTTTAAGTTTTTTTTTTTTTAAATTATTATTACAGCCTGGCGCTATAATTTAA
>JAIPRL010008141.1:0-21140 GCA_025469235.1 Pemphigus obesinymphae | reverse complement strand
CCACTCCATCAAAAATTCTACAAATATGCCATCCCTCACCGACTTCATTGCATCCTCATCCTTATCCTTATCGCAATCCATATCCTCCTCTCATTATGAAAGCATCGCTAAAATCTCCAAACGCCCAATAAATTCCAGAAAAATTCGAAACCCCCATCTAAAATTCTAGGTAAAACCCCTAAACAATTCTCATAAATCCTTCTACATCCGACCCTCTGTCTAAAAGCAATCGCTTGGCACAGAGTATATTATTCTTAGCATAGCATAGCGCGCGATGGCCATTGCTTTGCTTTGCTTAGCACGGATACAGGTCGTCTTTTACTATGCCGGGCGGTAACCTTTGTTAGATATTTGTTTAACTTTTTTTTTTTTTATTGATTTCGTTTTGGGTACCGTGTTCCGGTCGGTTGGTGTCGATGTGGTCAGGAAGTTGATGTCGCGTTGCCCGGGCGAGTGGTCTCGGCAGGTCTTTGGTCGCCTTGGTTTTGACGATCGGCCATGGCCCAGGTCGCGTACACTGCGGCTATTGCTATTGCTTGCTGGGACGGCCTTTATTTTTTTATGTGTTGTATACGACATGAGGTGATCTTAATTTGTACGTTTTATTGATTTGCCAAACTATATCTTTTGAAATGTTTTTGTTTCTTCGTCAGTTATTCTTCCTATTTCTATTATGTGTTTGTGTACTTTGTGGTAGAGTTTTTATAGAACACACTTCTCGTGGTGTTTTTTTGTAAATTCTTTTATGGTGGTTAAACCCGCCGTGTTTCTTAGTGTTTGGTTTGTGACATAGTACGGTGCCGTCGAAATTGTGCGCAGGGCGATATTTTGGACCTCTTCTACTTTAGCCCAGTTTATTTCCGAGAGATTTGCAACCCACGCTGCTCCTGCATATGTTAAGGTTGACTTTACGCACATGGTATATAGGTTTATTTTTGGTTTTTTGAGGACCGGACTTTTTCTACCTAGTATGGGATATAGTATACCTCTATTACTCTTGTTGCCTTTCTTATAGCGTCTGTTATATGTATGCCAAAGTTTAGGGTTTTATCGACATTTACTCCAAGATATTTTGCACTTTTCACCCATTTTATTTTGTAATTATCTATTTCGAGTTTATTTAGGTTTTCTGTTTTTTGTTTGTTGAAAATAATTGCAACTGTTTTTTGTGGGTTTATGCGGAGACGCCATTTCCTAAACCATTGTACTATAGAATTAAGTTGACATTGTAATTGTATTATTGCTCTTTTAGGGTTGTGGTTTTTGTGGTTTTTGGTATATTGGCGTATATGGCGGTAGTTTGAGGTTTGGTTCTTGCAGAACAGGTCACGAGCCTGTCCTTGGACAGTTTATTGACAGAGTGATGGCGATTCGCGTCGATGTCGAGCAATATACTCGTAATACAATATAGTGAGGCCGTAAAAATCCGGAAAAATTAAACACCCGAAAATATGTACGCAGCCATAAGAAAAACATAATAATATTATAAAACCCATAGGTACATTCCGAACGCTTCATTCAGAATCCAAAATGCCAAAGTTACTCTTGATTTCTGAATACTTGAATTTAAAAACCAAAATCAAAATCAAAATGTGACAATATAATAATATCATAATAATATTTGATGTTATATAGATCAGGTTGGACTCCCCTAATAAAGTGACAGTGAAGATAATACGTTTCCGTTAATCGCGTATACTACAAAATGAATTATTTAACGACGAATGTACACACTTATGTGTATTTTAATTTTATTATGGCCGAACTACAGCGTGTATTAATTTTATAAAATTACTTATTAAAAAGATTATCATTTAGTTCGGAAATCGAAAAAGATATAAATATCGTATTTTGTGTCACTAACGTGCGTACAGTATTTTTATTAATTTATCTATAATACGTAACACTTCCCAAAAGACGGTCAAATAATCAATTTTGTATAATATATATGCTAACGCCACCTCTGTATTACTCTATATGGTATTCAGTGAGGCGAGGGTAGTTAGGTATATACGACTGCACGTATATATATATTTATTATTTGTATAAACGTGGGATCGAATCGTTATCGAACTCGAATATATTATAACGACCGACGATAAAAAAAAAAAAAAAAAATTAAAAACACTATATACGACCCAACGATAAGTATTGTGCGTGTAATATGGTGGTGCGTATTAGTCGTTTATGTGTCGACGAATGTAATATAATAGCTGTATATTATATAATATATGTAATGTGTAATAATATGTTTGCGATAAATGCCAAATGAAAAGAAACTAACGGCGCCCTCGTTTGTCGGCATTGTATCTTTCTTTTTTTTTTACATAGATATTATATCGCCCAGGCCCATAAATTCGAGATTTTAGCGGTTGTCCATATAATATACGAGTAGTCATATATTATATAATGTTGTTGTACACGCGGGGGGTGTGGGTGGCCAGGGTTGTTTAAAACACGAAAATATTATATACATACGAAAACACACTTATCGCCTATATATATACATAAATATACAGTGTGTTCCACAAATCCCGGGTAATTCACAACCGATTTGTATGATAAATAATAGATATTTATGAATATTTAAAATTTTTAAAATAGCCACATTTTTACAATTTATAAGAAAAAAAAAAATAAATCAAAACTTGAATAAGTCATAACTAAATTTGTGTATATTTTTATTATAATATGTACCTAATGGAATATTTACACAACAAAAATCGATTTGAACATAATATATCGATAATCTACGCCTATATATAATATAATATAAATATAAATAAATATAATATAATAGATAATCTTACCTATAACATGTAATAATAATTATTAATCAAAATAACATTGTTAGAATTTGTTTAAATAAGTTTTCTTCACTACAAGGATCAACAATTGAAAATTATAAAGAGTTAGAGGTTTTGCCAGTAAGACACTTGTATAAAAAAATTGTGATTATGTTCATAATAAAACAGCTTAAAATGGATGTTTTACATAAGGATAATAGTAATAAACGAGAATTAAGGAAATATGATTTTTCTGTTAATTATACTAAAAAATCTTTTGGTCAGGCATTTGTAGACTATTTAGGACCAACTTATTATAATTCTATGCCTCTTGATTTTAAAAGAGATATTGTAACATGTAAAGCAATTAATATTAAAGGTTTATTATATAAATATTTATTTTTAGAATTGAATAATAATGTGTCTTAATATTATATTTATTATTTATATTGTTAAGTTATATTGTTATCATTTACTTATTTTGCTTATTGATTTCTCAAAATTTGTATCATTTAAATTTAGTATTAGTTTATTAGTGTTGAAATTTGCTTATTTATTAAATTATAAACCTTTTCTTTATTTTTTCTGTCTTAATAGAACTATGTAATTAAAATCGGTTTTAAAGGTAATTTTTTAAATATATATAATAATCAGAATTTGTGATCATGTCAATTTAATTTATGTGACATTGTGCAGATGAACAAAATGGGCCGTTTGCAAGGTACATACTAATTATAGGTCTAGTTCGAATTTTAGCTTTATCTAACAAAAAATCATGTGCAGGCCTGTATATGGATTAGATCTGTTAATAAATAAATAAATAACTGTAATACCATTAGATCCATCACATTGCTTAGAATCTAAAGAAACATTTAGGTAATAAATATTTATAATGTATATTTTAGTTGCAAATAAGTGTAAGTTACTTAATAAATAAGACTTTTATGGATAATACGAAATGCTTAATCATGGGTCAAACTCTAGGCCACTCACATTTTTAAGGTGAACCGGCCCTTTCAAGCCCCTTATAAGGCTACATGTCTATGTGAGTATCTGCTATACATTTTAAATTATTCATACCTTATGTACACCATTATACAGTTATTCAGCATGAAAAAATCTGAGAGTCAATGTTGGGTAACTGATTCCATATTATTTAACAACGATGACATTAGTAATGAGTAATTATGGCGTTTTGTTATTCTGAAAATAAAATATATATTATTTAAGCATTATAATCGAGTTATATAGTACTAAATTTATTGTTATATTTTTATTATTTTTTGCTTTGCAAAATTGTAATTTTTTGATATTCAGTGATTTCCTATAAATAATGGTAGATATTTACTACAACCAAAAACAAAACCTACCAGAACTTTTTTCTGTAACTTCAAAACTTAAAATCAAAACTAGAACCCTAAACTTAACTTCAAACGGGTAAAAGCATGCAAGCTCCAAGTCCTGGGCGATGTAATCTTAATATAATGCATTATAATACAATGCTTCGGGTACTAATTTTCCCTTGTACTGCTCTTACATCAAAAATTTAATAAAAAATAAATAAACAATAATGTTTAAAATAACTACGAGTAGAAACAATTTTAATTCAGAACTACTTTGAGTTTAGATAATAGGGCACGTATTTATTATGGGTAAACGTTATAGCAAATGTATAATTTAAACTTTTAAATTAGTATAAAACCATTAAATAATTAAAGTATAAAATGTTTGATATAAAAGTTGATATATCTAAAAACGTTCTCCAAGTGGAAGAGACCCTATACTGACTCTAACATGGATATGGGCTTTAAGGAAAATCGGAGGGGTAGCTTGGTATATAGATCTGCTTCTCGGCTGCTTGTAATAAACGTCTAGTGGTGTATATATGTGGGTATATATATTGGTATACCCATGAAATTGCATATGATAATGTCATGGCTGAAGAGTAGATCTATTTGAATTGTCACTGTGAATTTAATAACTGTCAGATCGTATTGGGACTGATGTCAGTGTGTTATACTCTCCGGTATATAACATTCTAAAAGAAAATGTTTTGGATATTAACCATGTCCATCTTCTGCCCCTCCAATTAGCCACCATGGAATTAACCAAAAAAAGATGGGGTTGTCCAATCCACATAGTACTAGGTCCACTTCACAAAGAGTTATCAGCAATCCAAAATTTTGGATTTTGGCCTACACAAAAATGAGACTGTTAAAATGTTATATACCTTAGTTAATAACACATTTTGCCAATGGTCTATGTCTGTTCTGGATAATATTGAATGCACTGCTAAAATTATTCAAAAAATGTCCTCTCCTTTGTCGTGCCTGTAAATTGTAAATTATTTCTCGCACATTTATGTACCCACAATTCTGACTATATTTGTAACACTGATACTATACAAATACAAGGTGCTTATCTTTTTTTTTTGTGGTGGGGGGGGTTCTGTAATGTTATATTTACGAGAACATACTCTATTTAACGGCATTAAAACATGTTTTTGCCTTCTAAGTACAACTTCTCTCCTAGTTATTATAGATTCAAATATAAACAGAATATGATAGATGAGAATTTTTAAATGAATAAAACAAAATAAAGAAATACATACATATTTGGTAAACAAAATAAATGGAAACATAGTTTTTCAGTTATAATATATATTTTTATTTTGACGTTTTCTAACCAAAAATTTTAGATGTTTAAATTTACTTACCAAATAAAAACTCTATGCTCGGTCTGAGTCTAAGTAATTATCTTTTATTTAATGTTATTATTTCTCTTTTATGACAGTTTCGTGTATGAAAAGGACATGAGTAGTTTTTAAACAAATTTCGTGATTACAAAACAATAAAAAGTGATATGATAATATTTTTAGATAACTTTTAAAATGCATTTAAATATAGGTATTTTAATTGTTAAATTTTCATTATCCAAAAAACTTCTTAAAAATTTCCTACATAGAAGTACACAACCCTTTAAAAATGGAGAGTATTGCGTCCTTTTTTCCTTGCCATGCAATATCTAATTTAACCTCGCGATTCAATTTCGTATCGAACCTTCTGAAATTGTTCAAATAATGTTGACTTGAAAGGATAAGCAACATTTGATCAAATCAAATTGAATGCTTTTTATATGTTTTTTTAATGTTTAACATTACATTTTAAGGTTTAATACATGTATACATGTTTATTGAGTTTGGATACAAATTACTCCTACAACCTATGTTTAGCTTAATATACTATTGTAATTCTTAGTTAATGATCTCAATGTTATAAAATAAAGCAGATACTAATAATACATTGTAGATAATCTGTATTATTGTGTATAATCTAATCTCTACTAGGAACTTAAGAACTTTGCTAGGAATTTTTATTTGTTATTTAATGTGTTAATGAATGTTAGTACCTATTATACATTTGTTTCATTTCTGCATAATAAAAATATATTAAATTACAAATAGCTGTACTTATTCAAGTTTTATCATAACTTTTTCAGTATTCGGTGAATAGTGATGATAACTTGGACATTTTTTTCAACATAGTGTAAATCAGTAGTGACTTGTGGGTGAAATATCTCATGGTACATAATCAAAAAATACTTATATTCACAATATTATATTATATTATTTTCTCAAAAATGTCGATATAATACTGTAATAACGAACGAGATGTCATTCATTTTATTAAGAGCATAATATTAAATTATTATTGAATTTATTTGATGGCCATATAACCTAGATTAGGGATATCATGATAACATCTGAAAATGGATAGATAATCACTGTTACGACATATTACCACAGAATAGTTAGATAGCTGGTTGTTCAAACTACGATGCTTTTATATTATAATTTACATAGTTCATTTTTCGGAGGAGAGTGGATATAACCACATAAAAGATAACTACTGTGCGTGAGCAAACTGTACAGCATACACGAATAATTATTCAATTATGCGCGACGGACAACGCTGTGGTAGCGTCCGCGAAAACGACGGCAATACCGTGAAATATTGGTGCGATGCCTAAAATTTGTAGAATAATAATACTCACAGGCACAATAACATTACTAAAACAGTGGAAAATAAACAATAATTTTATATAATATATGTATATTATTACATATATATTTATATATAATAAAATCACGTTAATTTACTTAAATTTTTATGCGATTCACGTGTGAATGTACTCCAGAACACAAGCTGCTACTGGTGTAAATTTTATTCTAAACCAATTCAATTCGATTGTGCATATATACATTTTTTTACCGGCAAATCGACTACTCGTTTGCGCATTAAAAATGATTGTTGACTAGATAACTAACAACTTGTTTGCGCACAACGAAAATATATTATTTATTGTTTACTATTAGTTATTGGCCTTATTTGTGTTATTATTTTATTACATAGTTAATCGTGTACATTGGTTAAATACTCACAAATTTAAGTACATTTTATTTGAATACCGTAATGCATATCTAGTATAATGAAAAAATAATTGTATATGCATTATGTATATAAAATAAGTTCGAAGTATACACTTATAAGTACGAACTTCTGTGAAAACAAGAAAGATTACACATCTGCACAGCTCTTTATATAAATATCGAATAGTTTTTCGGCATTTTAACACAAACAAGTTGTTGTGTGGTATCCTTCGTCACAAACACTATTGCATCCCATGCTGTGAATGACATTCCCCAAATTCTTTTTAGGATTACCCAAGATCGATAGTACCAGGATCTTATATGTACGGCATATTGTGGTTGTCGTATACTGTCGTATATATTACGAAGAATTGAAGTTTTTTTGTTACCTGTACAACACACCTAATGCGTAAAATGTAGTTTTATATAAAATATATTTTTTTTGTTTTTACGTATATGATATAGATACCTAATACATGTTCAATATAATAGTAAATAGTAATATTTATATAAAAGAAGAGTAAACATACAACTTCATGTGTCATTTCCCTAGTATTAACAAAATATTTCCATTGTAAAAGGTAGTTTTCTTTTACAGTTAAAAAAAAATACTAGGCAAATCGAATAGTAATTTCTATAACAATTATTAGAACCAATTTTGCAATTTTTATAAATTGTATACTCGTATTCCAAAACTCCTATTCGATTCCTTCTATAGGTACAAAAAAAATGTATACATAGACATTAAAAAATATTAAAAAACCACATCATGTTTAACATTCCTCACTTCATTTAGAATTTAAAATTAGTATATTATAGTATCTATATTCTAACGTTTATTTTTAAACTATATAAATTTTAATAGTCTAATGAATTTATAACGATTTAATTAAAATATATATATATACGAGTATAGGTAAAAACAACTGACGTTTAAAATATTAAAAATGACCACATGAATGAGGCAACGCTATCTGTGCGCCCACATATTATTTGATAAAGATAAATATTTCTCAAAAATAATATACATGTATTATCATTATTATCATTATTATTATATGATCGTTCAATGGTCTCCCTGATCTGTTCGGTATAAGAAGAAAAAAAGGACGCCGCGTCGTTTTGTTTATTATTCCATGATGTCGTCGCAACGTCACAGCGCGTCAGTGGCCGACCGATGAGGAAGGGAAACGGCGACCGACGCGACGTTATAATATACGCCATAGGAACCGGTTCGTCCATCATTTAACTGTTATACAAACGACCATTTCCATTGTGATGCATTAGCTGTTGAGGATCGACTGTGAGTCACAATAATAAACGTAGTTCGGATGTACAATAAATTATCATAATATCATTATCTGAAAATTATCAATTTATAGAAACGTTTTACATTGGCATTGTTGACCAGAAGTTGTCGAAGAATATTAGCTGTACACATATACCTCATGCACGTGCGAATATTCAGATTGGTGTTGGTGTTGGAGTAGGCATAGCTAATTTGGAATCATTGCATCAGGTATTTAATATCCATTAAATATTATAATAACAATAATAATTGTAATAATCGTACGAGCTAAAATTCATTAGCCTCTTGGGCCATTTTGCCTTTTGATTTTATCGGATTTTATTTCTTGATCCGATTGAATAGAATTTCCATAATTTTATTTTTTTATATATATATATTTTATATATATTCCGTTGCTCATGACCAGTGGTGTTGAAATTATTTAAAAGATAATCTAGATTATGACTTAATTATCTTTTATCTATATAGGTAAAAAGAAAAAATTCTTATTTTTATTATATTATATTAATTTATATATTTTAATTCGTATTATTTTATTTTTTTATATTCTAGATAATAATAGATAATCAATCAATTTCTATGAAATTGTTTTCTTTATCGTGATGTAAATTTAATCAAATATGATGCTTATTAAAATATATAAATATAATTAGGAATATAAAATAAAAAATAACTATTTTCACAAGTATTATTATTAGATATTGTAAATTATATTAATAGATGAATTATAGATTTGGAAATAAACCTCACTAAAAGTAGTTTGAAAACTAAATTATTCAATTTCAAATTTCAATACCCGTTAATAATAATATAATAGGTATATATTCGTTCTTTTCATATGCAGATATTTTAATTTATACTACTGGAAATAACATTTTAAGATTGAACTACATTAGCACAATGATTACTATTCGACAACAAGTCATAAGTACCTCTATATATTTTGTCCTGCATAGGTATACTTGTTAGTTGTAAGTGTGACTTATGAGTACTGTTGACAATTGATATTACTGTATTTAGATTATATCATATAGTTATGTAAATATACAGTGTATATAAGTGTGTGTGTGTATATATATATATATATTATTATATATGTGTGTATTACACACATATATATAACTATAGGTATATTATGTAATGTATTTTTTTAAACGAATTATCTTGTCTTTTTATCTATATATTACCAAATATTATCTTCTATCTATAACTTAGATAAACATTCCATCGTCTATCCTAAACTCCCAGTACACCTCATGACCATGAACACTATATTAATCTTAGTCTTCTTTTTATTTATTTTACAGGTTATCATAATCTACATGCTCCAGACAACACTTTTATTGATTATTATTAATTATTATTTTAACTTTAATATTTCTCGTTGACACAAAAATATTTACATTTCATTCTATTCACTTAAGTTTTTTCGTTTGTATTTTTATATATTCAATTATTTTGAACATTCTATCTTTATAAATGTCATTAAAATGGTTTTTTTTTTTGTTGAAACTATTAAAAACATGGATTATCATATTTCAAAACATATTTTATATTATTTTAAATAATATACTTTAGTATAAAATAGCAACCATGAACAAAATTATTTTCACAAAATGTACTTTGTATAATTTTCTATATTTAAAATATAAAAATTCTGATTGTTTGTCAGAGAATTGGGATTCGTCAAGTCGGGTATGAATTATCATGATGGCATATGGCGATTTTCTGAAAACCAATTTCTTGAATACTTTCAATTGCAATTATATATACAAACAAAAATATTGGCCATTGATTATATATTTATATATGATGAATTTTTTAAGAAAAGTAATTGAATTTGTAAAAATTATTAGTTTAGTAATAATTTATCCATCTTCAAAAAAAAAAAAAAAATTTACATATTAAAAAAAAACTTAACTTATTAACAAAAGAGTTACAGCTTAAAATTCAACTAAATAATTTAAGAATATCTGTTTAATAATCTTATTATTAATAATAAATGCACTGTAAATGAAAATCTATATCAGTAATCGATAATTTGTACACAAAAATTAAATTATTATTGTAAACTGATAAAATATAATTTCTTTTAATTATTTTATTTTATTTATTATGCTATTGTCAATTTGAACCCTTCAATTAGAAAAAACCCAAAAGAAATTCCAAATTGAGTTGGAAAATAATTAATGAGTAAAGGTGTAATATAAAAAATATAAAATATATTATATTAAATGATGAAATAGCACTAAATGTTAAGAGGTTAAAACACTTCCTTGTTTCCGCATGTGAAAATTGATTTATTTTAGCATACAATAACCTCTATCAAAAACTCAAGATTATAAGATGATCTAAATTTGTTCGCGGGCGATGTTCAATAAAGTTATTGTTAGTCATATAAGATTTCGAAAAATAGAAAATTGCTAAGAAATTCAAAGTCCAATAAGTGAACTTCTAAAAATGTTAATAAAAATCACCCATGTAAAATTTAAGATTATTTTATGATTTTTAAATTTTTATAGAAGTCATCAAATGTTTGAATCGCTCAGTTTCTCACAAACATGCATCTCCGGAAAACGTACGCGAAACTGCACCACAACCTTAACACACTCCGACGAAATGTCTCTAACAAGTACTATAGGACTTGTTAGACATTGTTAGAAAGTTTTTAGAATTTTATAGATCATATTCTTTCAGATATTCACATATGGTGTCAAACGAAACACGTTTTGCCTAGTTTTTAATCATTATTTATTAATAATATTATAATAATATTTACTTCACAATAAAAAATATGTTACTGACATATTATTATTTTTTAATTACTTCTGAAATGTAATTAAATATTTTTCATTCATGAGATTTTATTTTTTCTAAAAATATACATAAAAAATTTTCTATATAAGACCCCCTTAAAAACGGAGTGTATGACGTCATCTTATTGACAATAGTCAAATTATATCTGATAATGTTTATAATGTAAAGTATTTGTGGATAATATTTTAATAAATGAAAAAACTCAATTCCACAAAAGTATAATATACTAATAGTATATATTTTAATAAGTTTGTGGCGAGTTGGTTATTAGTTTATTTGCTATTTGTGTCTGAAAAAGTGTTAAAGTTCCACCGAAAATTACTAACCCGTATTTTCCTTCACTTATATATACACTTCACAATAATTTTGTATATTTATATATTTATATGCAATATTTATTGTATTCATACTAAATTTTTATCTGTTTAAACATAAGATTGAACACAAATCTGATTATGTGTATTGTTCAAAATTCAGATACTTTTACGATAACGATAATATGGTAAAAATATATTTTATATCAAACAAATTGATTTGAAATATATGACGTAAAAATTAATATTATGAACCTAGATCGAATAAATATTTAATATCAATAGAGTAGTGCTATAATTTTTTTTTTTTTTTCATTTCTATATAATACTGCAGGTTTCGAAAAAGAGCTTCATCAAGCTATTAAATTAGATTACGTAAATATTGTAATAACAAAATTTAATACTGTTGAGCTCATTTAGTACTTTCTTTATTATAATATAGTATTTTATATTAATTAATGATCAGTTGACTCGTTATTATTATTATAATAAGTTTATAACGAAAATACACATTTTAAAATATTATAATAGGTTTATCTGGAAAGAAATCGTTTATAATATTATTTTTCAACATATATATATATATATATTTTAATTATCAAGAAAAACTAATCGGAGCGAGTAATTATATTTTTTGCAGCCACTCGTGATGATTAATTTAACTTAGTTAAAAATGGCAAGTGGCTTATTTAAATTTAAAATGATTACATTTGCATACTTACATTACTATCAATTACGTACTCACATTATAACATGGTCCGAAGATTTTTTAATATACCTATCTGTCATTTCGTTCGCTAAAATATTAAGTATAGTATCTAATTTTTCATGTTTTTCGTTTTTTATTTATTTTATTTTACAAATATAAACACTCTCTGAGCATATTTTTGAGGTATACGAAGTTTTAACATGTATAACATTTGCAGAACTTTTACTGTTTATTTCTTTCGAACTTTTCCAACTGTATCCAACTATTTACATATTTATTTGTTTATCCCCTATTGGACTTATCAAACTTCGAATGTTGTGCTATTATTTGGCGTCATACTATTCAAAGTTGAATAAGTCAAAAGGGCAAAAGTGTATCCAACAAATTTCAACAAATATCAAAAAATGTTCTACAACTTCATAATACTTGTTGGTTGATTTCTGTAAATGTTACATTGAATGGGATGCTTGATAAGGAATTTTGTATTATAAATTGGAAAATTGTTTAAATCAAACAGAATGCGTCAACGGAATTACATAAAATGTCCAATAAGTCCAACCATTGTTGTTTGTTTTTTTGTAAAGTTTTAATTGACTTGGAATACCGAGTGTGGGATATATTTTTAGCGTGTAGTGAACACAAATTATTTTTGTTTCAATATACATTTTTAAAATTGATTATTGTATTTTAAATCGTATATTTTGTTCTATTGTTTATAACGTAATATGAGTGTGCTTACCACAGAAATAATTAAATTGAGTTTATTCTGTGCTCTTAAGTATATTGATATACTCGTATATTAACTCAAATTTTTATATTATTCTATAAAAACTTGAAAATATTTATTTCTTTATTTTATAAAACAGAAATAAGTAGGAACTAAAAATATTTTTTTCTTATTGATTTTCTATAAATTATTTATACAGGTATTTAACCTTTAACTATTTTACGTATATTATACATAATATCATACATACGAAAATAACAGTAAAGTGTTTATAGTTGTTTTTTTATTTTTACTTTAACAATTCAATAACTACTTCGATTTTTGTGTACCACATCGCAATCTTCTTGTCTTTCGTCTGCCATTTTGTGTACCTGTGCGTTCTTAGATCGAGTGTTAGTTAGCTATAATTTGATGCTTCGCGTAAGATTTTACTTTTCCTCGTATTTTGTTCTGGGCAATCAGCTGTTTTACGTATTGTGCTTTTATTTAGTACTAAGTGGCTTAGATAAACTCATAACCATTGTTAGTGACATAACTTAGTACCCGTACCTTTCACTACTTACTTTTCCACTAAACGTGTTACACTAAAGCATTTTTGATTGCATGCACTATTCCATAAGGAGCAGTTTTGTTAACATTTGTCAACGTTTGTTTAAATAGGTAGGTACTTGCTCCTAAATAAATGAATAGGCTATTCAGGTATAGATCTATTTTGCAACCATTGGCAACACTCGAATTTGGCTTTTGAAATTTAATAATTACAGCACAAAAACAAATTTGAAATAACCATAAAAGACGAGCTAGTATGTTATGAATATATAATATGTAGGCTATGCTAATAGTATTTTGCCCCCAAAAAATGGCGGCTACATCACCGGTAAGCTTCGCCTGATAACAGAAGTTGTATATTTAATATACGAGTTCAACATGCGTTGATTTATTAGTTGTTCATTATCATAAGTTAAGGTTAGAGAATGCTTCCATACACGATGATAATACATCTCTTAATGAAAAAGTTCTCACTTTTTTGATTTCAACGTGTCTTCTTCTTTAACCGATAACTTCATTCATATACTTCAGTTTCTACAATTGCTTTCTGAACGTAAAAAAGTATCTTACAATGCTATTGTTTATTAACTTGTTGAATATTCGTCTACTTTACCTTCAACTAGAATTGTTATTTACATTAAACTACTATCTGAAGCTATCCGGTCATTAACTATAGCTTTGCGATTTAACTCAAAGTTTCTTAGGGCTTATCGGATTAATGACAAAAACTCACGTCCTCTGAAATTTACATTCTTCGAACTATTCTTACAGAGACAGCTCACTCTTAATAATCTCAATTCTGAGTTGAGTTTTCATTACTTCCAAGCCTTTAGATTTGATAGAAATTCCTTTAATAGTCCTTTATCTCGTGATAGTGGTGTCCTTATTACCGTTAAATCCTCAATTGGTTTTATACCAATAGTGTTGAACAATTATTCGTCCGTATTTCTTTCAAGTCTGCTAACTTAATTCTTGGAGCTGTTGATTTGTCTTATAATACTGCCCTTCCTGTTATTAAAGATATTACCTTGATTGTAAAAATATTATGTCATTTTTATATCTGTCTTGAATCGAAACCTAATATCTGTATATTGCGACTTTAATATCCGACAAAGGATATTCGACAAAGACGGAATATTCGACAAGGACGAACTTTCCGACGCACTGTCTCCATAAGAACAAATACAGATACTTGGTATGTATTTATATACAATAGTTAAGTCTTAATATTTATTTGATGTGATAAATAATTAATAAAATAATAGATATTAAAGTTATTACAAAAATTGCATTCTTAGCTCTTGGCTCTTACAATATTTTAAATATTAATATTAATTAATTTTGCTACCATTTTTCATAGTATTACAACATGTGTATATTTATAATAGAAGGTGTAAAGGAGTCTTTCCAAAACTTAAGGATAATAATTCATAGATAAACAATAGTAAGAATATTGATATAGTTATTTATTACTAAAACATTAATAAAAGAGAAGCATCCATAAGCATTAATTCGTATAGTGTATTACAATTATTAATTTTAAGTTTATAGACATGACATGTACAAGGTACAGCTGATCAAATATGGGTATCGGATAACAGAACTCCCAGATTTTAGTTAGTCATTTTTCAAAAGTTCAAAGTATAAAAAAATTTTAATTCTCGTCAAAAAATTATGAAAATAATTTAATACAAACAAGTTCTGAGTAAATTGTAAAAAAGTAATAAGAGCTGTTTATACATTAGTATATAATGTTATCTTGGAATATTCTGTGTATACAATTTATTTTGAGATATTCAGTTTATTATTTATCATCAAAGGTGGATGTTAAATAAAAATCTATTTTTATTAATAACACGTACAAAACCATATACAAAAAAAAGATTAATAATATAATATATTGATCTTTATTTATTTATTTATAAATAGTCTTTGGTCGACAATTTCAATATACTAAATATTGATATTATGTTCAAATTATTTAAAATGAATACTTTATAATTTATTCTAAAAAATTTCAGAAGTATTAAAATAAAAGTATTTGCATATTATGTACAAATATCTATAAAATATTACTTCAAACGCTTTGAAAATACTTTATTTAAAACGTATTTAAAAAATATTCAAAATACTATAAAAGTATTTAAATATATTTAATCAAATATTTGAATAAATAAATGATTAAACAAAATAATGTTTTCTTCTAATGACTTACAATATAATAAAATGAATAACGATATAGCACACAGGATCAAGCCGAAAATTTTTTTTGAGGATGTGTATGGCTCTAAAATACATCTTTGAAAAATAAATAAAAATAAAATAAACAAAAAAGAGTAATCATTTTTCTATTTTTGTCCAGTACTTTCAGGGTGGGGGTGTAACACCCTCACCCACACCCCCCTAATCTCGACCAGGATAGAACATAAACTTATAATATTATTACCGTTATTTACCGGTAAAAGCAATATTTGGTGATGTCACATAGTTTACATTTAACGCCAATCATAAAAGTTTAAATTAATATTTACTGCAAATCCGCCATAACCAAAGTTTGATAGTTTTAGGTGAAACGAGTCGTATGATAGGTATGCGTGTAATTAATCAAGTTGGAAATGTCGTAATTTATCTAAAATTGACGTGAGTAATTCCCTTGAAAGCCACTCAACTTGAACGGAGGGTTTTTAAATTTGTATCTAACATAATATATTTAATCGCATATCAATATAATCTTTATTTATAAAGATACATATTTGTCGACCATAACGAATACATTATATTATATTCCCGAACACAATATAATATTATTTATAGGTTATAAATATTAAACAATTATTAATATAACACATTACGTGTTCAAACTTGTACAGTGTATATGTACACGTTAAACCAACACCTTGATGGATATTTATATCGCATTATATTATAATATATCATTACATTATGACAATATAATACCAAATTCGTGCAATTGTTTTGGTGGAATGTTTGGTTTGATAAATCGCAAAGTACATAAACGGATAAATAGAATTCGCAGATTACAATGTATATTATACGAGTATATTTTGTATACTGTATACACAAGGTGATATTTTTAACATAAAATGTATATTTTTGAAAAGTATTTACATTTTGGAAAATTTCATATTTAGAAACGTTTAATATTATTATACTCGTTTAATTTAGTAGTTTAAAATTATAATTTTCAATTTTTTCTGGTGTACCTACCCAAATTAAGTAGGTAGTAACTGTTGATGTTTAAGTGGCAACCCCTATTTCTAATTTTAAACACATATTCAGATATTTAGGATTCTGAGCAAAATGAAGAATGTATTGGTTTTACAATGATGGGGGTTTTTTTTTATGTCTGTACCAAAAAATTGTATTTGAAATAGTGCTCCAATTGTTACATGTTTACTCTATTTCCGACAGTAAATTACATCTAGACGGTACTTTAATGATGTTATGTTGGATTTTTGCAAAAAAAATTTCAACGCTTGAGGAAAAACAACCAAACAATAATAATAATAATGAAATGTAAATAATAATGATAGAGGTTTGATATTATTACTAAAAACGTAAATGAGTACAAAATAAGTTGAGTTAGAAGATGAGAGAGATTATAAATTTTTATTTAGTATGAGATTATACAGATTATACAGATTTTACCTCTGGTGTCGGTAATTCTGTAGCCCAAAGAAATGTGCTTGCAGTTATAATTTCGGTTGCCATTAAATTTTCCTCGAGGGGGGAAGTATGCCGAAGAAATAATAGTTGGTAATATTGGTTACTT
Organism: Pemphigus obesinymphae; assembly: GCA_025469235.1. NCBI lineage: Eukaryota > Metazoa > Arthropoda > Insecta > Hemiptera > Aphididae > Pemphigus > Pemphigus obesinymphae. Next base: position 3,707 of record JAIPRL010008141.1, on the reverse strand, counting down.
TTATAGAATTGCTCTGAAATGAAGGTAAGACAAAGTGTGTGAGGTTTGATTTTTTTTATAACCGACGAGTTCACATGAGCGGTCCCACTAGAATGATCATAGTGGTACATTAGGTAACCGGGAAGTTTAAACGAAGTGATGAACTTGAGTGTTTTTTGAAAAAAAAAAAAAATTTTTTTTTCAAATAGCAATCCGAATTTTGAGATTTTTTTCCCGAATTTTTTGAATTTCAGGTTAGTATAAATTACTATAGGTATTAGATATTTAATGATAATAATGTTGTCATTCGAGATTGAATGCTTTAAATTGTTGGCGATAAATAATAGTGTGTTTTCGGTCGTTTAATTACTCAATGAATATAATATAATATACAAATGTATATTATAATTATTATTATTATTATATACACCTGGCAAATACGATTATTTGCTGGGCGCTCGTGGTTTTTAATCTATAGCCATACTCTGTTTATTCAGCAGAATTTCCAAAACCCACACATTACATTATATATCTACCGACATACCCTTCAAAAACACACTAAAAACCCGTGCATAATTCATCAGTTTAGTAAATAGCGATATTTTAACAACCGATCGCGCGTGTGCGATGAAAAAATTATATTATTATCATATTCGTTCACAACACGGCTGTTAACACGGTCGATTAGAACGTTATGTTCTATTATAACCGTGGTCCGGACCATAGTTTCCTGCGAAAACTAGGTATCTAGGTAGGTACCTACCCGTTATAATTATGTTCATTATCAATATAAGATATTTAGGTAACCGTAAGTAAACATTTCATGTACCGCAGTCTGCAATCAATAATGTATTAACAATAAAGGTACGATAATGCTACTAAAAGCATATTGCGCGGACTGTGGATTCTAAATTTAATGGACTACTAACAATGTAAAATATGCTAACGTGCAACCAACTTCTACCATACGAATGTTTTAAAATCTTTGATGAGAAGTTAGAATGAATAAAGTTAAGATGATAAAAAATAATCACAACCGTTTGATAATGGTCTAGTTTCCTCAAATAAAACTGTAAACACTTTTTACCAAATAAATTGTTGCAATGAACCATCACCAATGTTTTTTTTTTTTTTTCAATTGTCGAGTTAAGAGGATTTAACTACCTGTCTATTATGTTATTATATTATTCATTTTGTACATATCCCGTGATATGCACGAAAATGTAAGGGGGAGCATGGAACGAAGTATCAATATTTTTTACTCTTTATCAACGCAGAAAAATGATTTATTTTATTTTATTTTTTTATTAACTGTATAAACATGCGGCCGATTAAATTATATTAAATTACAATAATACCTTCCTAATCAAACATTTAAAGGAAATGAAAAATCTATTTACTCGTCATACATATGTAAAATTTAATTTATTTAATTTAATTATATAAAATTTTAAAATCCAATATGTTAATGTTATATCTTATAATTTTATTTTTTTAACACTTAATCTATATAAAAACTAAACAATAAAACGAATTACAAAATAAGAGAAATTGAAAGAATTAAGAAGACACGCTATTTTTTACGGGGTTTTATAGGAAATTTTTATGAAATTTTAAGAAAAAAAATTTTTTAAATTTCATAGTATTTTAATATATTTTAAAAGTATTCCCGTATGTCACTTTTATATTGTTGTGTTTTCCAGACATTTTTTTCAAAAACCCATGTCATACTTAAGCTTTTATGGCTTTCAGAATGATTGTAGATTATTAATATTGGCACCAAATAAGAGAAGTGAACATTTTCTAACTTTTGATAGCAGATTTTTTTTTGTTAGTATCTTACATCTGTAATGGTTGATCCTTAAAAAAGTAAATAATTTTAAATTTTCAATTGTTTATGAAAAATACAATATTATCATTAAACAAAAATTGCTCTAGCAAAATTTATTAAATATCAGATTTTTATTGATTTAAAAAAAAACTTTATTTTTAGTTATTCTGTCCGATATAATCTTTAAGTACGAAACTATGTTAAATAAATATATAAATAATAAATTTTATAAATCTGTATTAAACTTTCTTCTGGTATATTATGTAATATTATAAAACATACAAAAAACTACATATATTTTATGAAATAAATATTGTACTATAAATATAGAATTTAAAAAAAAATTCAAATCAGGTGATTGTGGTGTAAATTGTGTAATAGTTCACCCCGTAATACTTAACTCAAACTCAACAACAATTCTGATAAATTATCATAATATAAATATTGTATATTGTAATGAGTTAAGAAAATCCATTTTAAATTTGTTTATTGAAGTTCAAATTTATATTATAAAAACTACGGAATGTATATTTTTAAACAAAATAAATGTTTTTGTTGGTATTAGTTGAAATATATTTATAAATTACTGTATTTATCAATAATCCCTAGCGCATGGTAGAAGGTAAAAATTTGGTGAAACAATTTGATGCTACTGTCAATATAGTTCAAATATCCATATATCCATATATCCATATATCCATATATCCATCGGCTATAATCGGCACACTTCGCCGGCGTTATACGGAACAAAACAATTTTATAATATAATTTATTAATTTATCATTAGTCGAACATTGTGGATAGTCTTATGTTTAATTAATTAAACAATTAATAATTTTGTTGAAACTATTGTTTAATATGGACAAATTATAATTGAATCGTATACACTCATATATTATTTTCATTAATTTCATTTAATTAAGTGAATACAATTTTTGTTCTGTATCGTTCAAGCTTAAGAGGATGTCGCACATTTCATTTTTATGGGGTTCTGTATAGGAAATTTTTTAGATATTTTAAGAAAAAATAAAAATTCAACAATCAAAGAACATTTTAATATAATTTAAAAGTAATTAAAAAATAGTTCTGTGTCGGTGCTATTTTTTATTGTGGTGCAATCACGATATTTGTTAAAAAAATTAATTTACCCAAAACAAAAAAAAATGGCTTTTTAAAATGATTTTAAAGTTATAGCACCTATTATAAAATTTGTAGATGACAACATTTCAGATATAACCTAGTTGAAGTTTTACAGTTTTCAAAATACTAAATTCGTTATTAAAGGTACAAAATACAATTTTTTCCCCCCATTGTTAAGACACTGTAACTATTTTAAACATATTATTTGAAAAAACGACAATGAGGTTATCTCCAAAATGTGGTTTTCTATCAATTATATAATAAGTGTTTTAACTCTAAAATTATTTTAAAATGTCATTTCATTTGTTTTGCGTAAACATGTTTTTACCATAGAAAATCTTCAGTGCGACGTCCTTTTAAGTTTTCAGTGCTTTATTTGTGTAAGGGTTCGCATAAGTTTTTGTGTTTATTTTCTGTTACGAAATTCTATTTCAAATTCAACACTACGTTATTTTGTTTATCACTTTATCATACGTTTACAAGCGTATTAGCTGTTAGTCTGTTTGTTTCCCGGCGAACGACCGCAGCGGTTTGTATATATGTTACAGTTAAAACCCGAAATCCGTTAAAACTAGTTTTAACTAGTCAAAACTAGTTTTCACAAATCCCTTTAGTCAATTCTAGTTTTGAAACTAGAATTAACCGCAGATTTAAATAAGTAAGTCAAAACTAGTTTTAACTGAAATGCATATATTCGAACTCGTAATACCTAAAAGGCACGCAATCACAGGCGATCTATAAATATTGCTCAAAAAAT